>OX424576.1:104412365-104579865 GCA_949152435.1 Gastracanthus pulcherrimus | reverse complement strand
AGAAGTGGCAACCGTAAGAGAGACGCCGGTGACCACAGCAATACAGATAGCAACACAATATCAAAGGTTCACGAGTTATGCTCAAGCGATGCAAGGAAGTAATAACCGCCAACAAAACTGGTCAAACCAGAATAATAATAGAAACGTTAATCAGAATTGGTCAAAAAACAATTCAAACTGGAACTAAAGAAACCAGGGCGAAGGTCAATCCAGACAAACAGAAGGATTTCAATCGAGTTCAGGCGTAACTGGAGTAGAAGGTGTTAGGGGAGTTCTAGCTACAGTTAAATTTACTCAGGGAAACCAGGGCACCCAAGCTTACTTTGGACCTCATTTTGAGTGCAGGGGAGTGGGACACAGAGCGACGGAATGTCCACAAAGGAGGTGTTTTAAATGCAATCAACTAGGTCACCGCAAGTCGGAATGCAGAGTACAAGATACACCACGGACCACGGGTCAGAACACATTGAGTTGCGTTATATGTGGTAGATTGGGAGTAATACTCACATCGTGCACCAACGAATTCTGCGTAACTTACCGCAGAGAGGTGGGAAACGGTGGAGCGGGGGCGCAGTCCAGTTCTCTGCCCCCCTTGAGTTGACGGAGGAGCAGAGAAATCGATAGATGAGGAAAGGGGGAAAAGAGAGACCATCGGAGGTGCAAGGAATAAGGAGAGCTCGTGGGAGGGTAGTGCTAGGTCATCGGAGGATAGCGAAGAAGTAAAAGAAAGAGAACGAAAGGTATGGGAGGTGACGCAATCCCAGTTGCAACCAACCCCAGTCCGTTCGTTCGAGTATGAGGTAGCAAAAGAGAAAATAATATGAGAACAGCCCAAACTGAACGCAAGTCAACCACAGTTGGAATCATTAAGGTTATGGGCGTTCTTGGGAGTGAAACAAAATAGCGTAGCAGAACCAATCATCGAGAGGATGGAGCGATCCCAATCGCAGACACCAAGCTCGGTGAGGTTTGGTGGAGTACCAGTTCGGCACTCTGCAAGAGATGAAAATCGTCCCCCGTCGCAAGCATCTCAAGGGCAGTCGCCAGCGGAGTTAAATCGTGAGGAGGTGGACCAACCTGTGGGGAGTGTGAAGCGAACACTTCAGGCCATGGTGGTCGGTACTCCAATACCGGAGGGAAGAGTACCAGTAAGATAGATTGTTTGAGATGAAAAGTGTCCACAGTCACAACCATCTCGAGTGCAATCGTCGGATGATTTAAATCGTGAGGAGGCGGATCAACCGGTGGGGAGTGGTGAGCGAACACTTCAGGCCATGGTCGTCCGTACTCCAATACCAAAGGGAAGAGTACCAGTACGACAGATTATACGAGATGAAAGGTGTCCCCAGTCACAACCATTTCCAATGTAATCGTCGGCTGCTTTAAATCGTGAGGAGGCGGACCAACCTGTGGGGAGTGATGTGCGAACACGTCAGGCCATGGTGGCCCGTAATCCAATAGCGGGAGTTACCGTATCAGCACGGCAGACGGCACAAGATGAAGAGGGTCCCAAGTCGATATCATCCCAGAAGCAGCTGTCCGGCGAATCGAACAACCATTTAAAATTTCAGGCCATGGGGCCAGGTAGGTGTACGACGTATAGTTCGGAACAGTTTGCAGAAGAAGAACAGCGATCTCTGTCGCAGATACCTCAAGCCAAGGAGTTTGGAGGAGGTACAATCAACCTAGGACGATCAAGGGAGAGTGAAAGACAATCACTCTATTCCATATTATCCGAGAGTGATTCAGAGGAAGAGGAAACGCAACCGGCAAACACTGGTGGACCCGACAAGCAATCTCCATTGCAAGTGGGTCAAGCAGCGGTTCCGAAGTCCGAAGTGAAAATGGCAACATGGCATGAGACAGTGGAGGAATCAAGAACAATTTTTGCAGTAGAAAATGTCCCATCACCTATCTGCGAAGAGTTTTCGAAACTAGGAATAGAGGCGTTAAAGGTGAGAGCAGAAGACTGGAAAGCAGCAGCCACACTTACACTCGAGAAATCAGTCAACGACGAAGGGGCGTCTGATAAAAGAGAAGACTATCCCATGTTAGCTGAGATCAAGCAGAGCGTAGAGTTACTACTGCAGGACCTCGGCATGTCCACGGCCATAAGCGTTTCCACGACGGTGCCCCGGGCCGGGGCGTCCGAGCTGCAGGCTTACGGACATGTCGTGACCGGCGAGTCGTCACGTACAGTCCAGGAGGGGGGTGACACCGTACTTCATACGGTCGAGACGCCACCTACAGCATTGCCTATCGAGTCTAGGTTGGAAGGAGGGGTTGAAGAGGCCGTGGATGCCTCGGGAATGGATAATAGAAACTTCATAAAAGTAGTGCTGGGTGGACGTAGTTATACTGCTCTATATGATTCAGGTTCTACGATATCGTTGCTAGGACCAAAGATAGCAGAAACATTTCAAGATAGATGGCAAGACAGTAATACGTACGTACGTAGTATTACATGAGACTTGTCTAAAGTCCTGGGTTGCGTTAAAGTCAAGCTCAAGGTGGACGGTAAAGTCGGAGATCTGTCGTTCAAAATCATCCAGAACTCAGTTTATGAGATGGTATTAGAGATAGATTTCTGTAGAGACTTTGATATCGAGCTAATGAAGAAACAAACGTTATGGAGAATTCCAGAGGGAGAGTGGCACCCATTCCATAATGGAGATGGTGGCGAGGCAGTCGAGTTATATGCAGAATGCGCAGGCATTTCTGAGCTATCGCTGAGCGAACAGCAACGACTCGAGATTGTGGTAAAAAGATGGCTCCCAGAGAACACCCCTGAAACGTTCGGGAGTACCAACCTAACGAAGCACAGTATAGAATACAAGGCATGCCGCCGAAGATGTGGCACGTAGCCAAGGAGAAGGTAGATAAAATGTACAAACATGGAATCATCGAGAGTCGGCGAGTGATTGGTGCAGCGCTCCCGTGGTCATCAAGAAACCCGATGACAGTAATAGGTTCTGCATTGACTATCGGGATCTGAATAAGCGTACCAGGAAGGATGCGTACCCGATACCAAGTATAGATTCCATCCTGGACAAGTTGAGGAAAGCTAAACTCATCTCTAAAATTGACTTAAGACAAGCATATTTCCAGATTCCCATGGCGCCCTCGAGTAGCAGGCATGCGGCCTTTGCAATGCCAGGATCGGGCCTCTGGCAATTCACTAGAATGCCTTTTGGTTTAACGAACGCACCAATGACCTTCCAAAGGTTAATCGATGCGTTATTTGGCCCTGAGTTCGAGCCGTTTATTTTTGGGTACCTGGACGATATAATCATCGTATCAGAAACGTTGGAGGAACACCTGAAGTTGCTTGAGATCGTGTTAAGGAAGTTACAGGAAGCGGAACTAACGGTGAATCGAGATAAGTGCGAATTTAGATGTTCGAGAGTAAAATATCTGGGCTATCTACTGGATCAAGAGAGACTCCGACCAGATCCGGAAATAATTGCGCCAGTAATCGAGTATCCAGCTCCCAAAAATAATAAGCAATTGAGACGATTCTTGGGAATGGTGGGATGGTACGCTAGATTTATTGAGAATGACTCAGAGTGAAAGCTTGAAAGTGGCCTTGACGAAAGCCTCCGAGGCAATGCTAACGAGGCAATATTTTGAGAAAAGGTTCACGGACCAAAGCGACGCGTAGAATTTTGCTATTGGGGCAGTGTTGATACAGGATTTCGAAGATGGGGAGCACCCCATTGTCTACGTAAGTAGAGTGATGACCTCTGCCGAGAGGAATTATACCACCTAGGAACGAGAATGTCTAGCCCTCTTATGGGCCATCAAAAGGCTCCGACCGTACCTGGTGGGCTACCAGTTCACGGCAATCACCGATCATACGCACTGAAATGGCTCAGGAACCTCAAAGATCCCACCGGAAGGTTAGCAAGATGGGCGTTAGAGATAAAACAATGGGATTTCGAAATAATACATCGGAAAGGGGCCATACACTACGTGCCAGATGCACTGTCAAGAGCGTTCGAGATGGGGGACGAAGAACTTGCAGCGTTTGACGAAATTCAGGATGCATGGCATCTACAGAGGTTAGAAGACGTGCAAAAATTCCCAATGCAGTTTCCGAACTGGAGAATTAAAGATAAAATGTTGTATCGATTCCGAAATGACCCATTGTTGGATCTTATTACGAATCGAGACGAAGGGTGGAGATTGGTGGTCCCATGGGAGAAACGTAATCAAGTCATGGAAAATGCTCACCGAGAGGCGTCAGCGGGTCACCTGGGGATAGAGAAAACTTACGATCGAGTTGCGCGTGAATATTATTGGCTGGGGGTGTGGCATGACGTTCAAGAGTTCGTCCAAGAATGCGAGGAGTGCCAAAGATATAAAACCGCACAAACTGGACTACAAGGTTTGATGGGCCAGAGAATAGTGGAAAGACCCTGGGCAGTGGTGGCAGCGGATATGATAGGGTTTTCCAAAGGAAGGGACAATACAAATACATCCAGCTTTTCTAGGATTTGTTTACCAGGTGGATTGAGATGAAACCACTGCGGAAAGCCGATGGAAAAGCAGTAGCAAAGACGTTCGAGGAGCTGATTCTATTCAGGTGGGAAACTCCCGATTATTTACTCACAGACAACGGTAAAGAGTTCGACAATAAACATCTGAATACGACGCTTGAAGAATATGGGGTCAAACATGTGACTACACTTGCATATCATCCTCAAGCTAATCCGGTGCACAGGAGTAATCGGAGGTTGAAAACAATGATAGCTACCTTCGTAGGGGATGAGCACTGGAACTGGGACCAACACCTATTCGAGTTCAGGCATGCCGTCAATACGGCGGTGCAATCCAGTACAAGGGTTTCGCCGGCATTCCTGAACTATGGACGGCATCCTGCACCAGTGAAAAGCCTACGGAGGGAGGTCGAGATTAGGGAACCAAAATTACAATTAGACCCCATCGTGTTCTACATGGACTCTCCGGAGGAATCGGTCTCGGAGGCCAGAGAGGCACGACGGGCTGCTCTGTCCACGCTGCCCCGGATACCACAGGTGACGGAGGGACAAGTCCGCTCCCATCCTCAAGGGGCGATTCCCCGTCACCCTCAACCCCGGGTAGCGGAGGTAGCAGGCGCCGAGCACGTCAGGGGACCGCCGCCTACTTCATCGAGTTCTGGGGAGGACATGAGGCGTAGAAGGCGAGAAGACCCCGAAGATAAGATCGGGGTAGTGGACATCGAGAGAGCGGGTCATATCGAGTCAGGGGTGCCAGTCGAGGAATTGATTTCAGGGGTGGACTACCTAGAAATCGAGCCTTAGGGAGAGGAACTGATGGAGTGGGACCACGAGGAGATGGCCCCACTACCATCTCCAGTCCCACCACCGGCGCCAGCAACTCTCACCGACTTGCCCCGACTAAGAGGCCCAAATGGGAAGAGGTGCAAATGCAACCCCCGTCGACACCTGGAGATCGACGACTTCGAGTGGGGGGTTGTACCTCAGCACTCACCTTCTCCACTGCTGGGACCTACTAAGCGGGCCGGGAGTGAAGCAGTTGTATCATCAAGGGACAGGAGAGACCAGCGGGGACGGGAAGTGCGGAGCCGAGCTACTCAATTTGGAGAACTAAAAGATATCCCCACCCTGCCCCGCCTCGACCCCCCCGTTTGACTCCTGCTTCAACTGCTGGCAGGTGGGCCACCTCCGCAAACACTGCCCCCGACCCCAAGAAAATAAATTCTGCTACAATTGCGGGAGAAGGGGCAGTACGCTATCAGATTGCCCTCGCTGCCAGCAAGTGGACTTAGAGTATCGAAATCGAGAGTTAGGGAGAGGGGAAGGACCATGCCGTAGGGAGCCCATAGGAGAAGAAGCGGAAGATCGAGTTGTGGAAGATCCTTTTCTGTTTTCAGGGGCTCAAGGACCGGGGAACCAAGAAGAGGAGGAACCACCACCCTATGCCGCGGTAGTAACGCCCGTGCCAGCCCCCCGTCCGTCCAGATGGGATGTCGCTGCCGAGGAGGGAACCCTGCGGATGACGGTGAGGTCCGACATCAACGAGGAGACCACCGCCAACACGAGGGTACCCCGGTGAGACCTACCTCCAACGGGGAGGCCAACGATCGCGCCGGTACGGCCAGCATCCCGATGGGACGTACCACCTGTCATCCCACCTCCAGGGTTTATTCCAGATACCAGGCCCGAACCCATCACGTCCCCAACGGAGGGGCTTATGGAGTTCGTGAGGAGGATTTCCCACCTCCCGGTGGACGCCCAAGATCTACTCCTCCGGGAGTGGATGGGAAAATCTCTCAACCATATACTTTTGTTGTTCATTTATTGCATATCACCTATCGATGGTGGCGGAACTAATGAAAGTTGTTACAACGATTCGGTGTCGGAGGCTTCGTTGGCGTGATTCCTTCGGAGTAGATACCTTCTCGACGTTTAAACTAATTTCAACCAGAGATCCACTCCGTTGGAGTGATCTCCGGTTTAGGAGGGGGTATTTGTGACATGTAAAATGCTACAAAGAAACAAATTGAGATACAAATAAGGTTAGGTTAGAGTAGGTACGTAGGGTTAGGTAGTAGGGAGATTATTATTATTAATTGGGAGGGATAAACAAACAAACGGACAGAATCACGCACGCACCAAAACACCGAACGCACGCTTTGAACATTGTATTATTTTTTTAAGCGTATTAATCGCGCATTTGATTATATATGATTCACGGGAGAGATCACGGGGGAGATCGATCGACTCGCGGGGCTGGAGCAGCAGCAGCAGTAGCAGCACCGCAGCAGCAGACGATAATACACATACACACTCGCATACGCGGACACCCGAGAGAACGATCGGAGCGCGAGGAGTCTCAGCGGCGTCATCCTTAAAGACGACGAGAACAGCTGATGACCAGGCGGGCGCGTGCGATGTGGCTTTAACAGATTTTGTATATCTAAAAATTCCAACGATGTTAGTGTACAATAATTCAGTCAGTCCTTTTGTAGCAGTCTATTTAACACCATGCCGCCGATTATTATAAAAAATCACGCGCGTACTCATGAGGAAAATCTCTCTGTTATTTGCTTACTTGTTGAAATAAAAGTAAACGGATTATTGACATAACATCAGCTTTGAGAGATAAAATATGTAAACTGTTTAAAAGTTATGACGAAAAAAATGAGTGCCTTCCAAACGTAGTGTGTGCATCTGGCAAGTCCAATTTATACCGTCAAAATCTCGACAAAAAAAGATCTCGCCAATAGATTTTTCGCAATATAGGTTGAAGAAAGATACAAGATCAAATGAAAGTGCAAAGTGTAATTGTTTTTTTTTGTGAATGAGCAAGAAAGAATGGCAAGGACAAAGTTATTCCCAATAAAGTTTTTGAAACTCAACGTAAGTCTCAGCTGAATGAAGAAAAAAAAAGAAAACCCCCAGTTATGAAATGCTGCTCAAAATATTTTTCTAAAATACATGCAGGTAAAAGTCATATTTGTAGAAAAGCTACTGTAGTACGCAAAATATCAAGCTGTGTTACTTCACTAGATTTTAAATCTAAAGAACAGACAGCTTCCCATTTGTTAAAAAAGGTTCTTAAGGAAAAAGGTGAGTTAAAGTCAGTGAAATTATCGCAACAGCAAGGGGGCAGCATCTTCAAGTGACAATAGGGAAAGTAAAAAAACCAAAAGAAACTTTATTTACTGTAGAAGACTTTCAAAATATTAGAAATACATTTAATTTGAGTTACAAATTTACTAGTGGCATTGCAACAGCTATTCGCGCGGCAGCGAAAAATTCTAAAATTATTGAATCTGATCTAAAGAGAAAATTATTAGATAATAACCACATTTTGGATCACCTATTAGATCGTAAAACTTTTGATTTTACTCATGTAAAAGGAGTTGATGTTTCTAATAACTCGGAGCATGTAGTGTATTGTACTAATTTAAAAGAACTAATTGAATTTGTAACGGAGTCACGTGGTATTGAGGAAAAGTATTTAAAATTTGGTATTGATGGTGGAGGCAGTTTTTTAAAAGTTTGCTTGAGTATACAATCGACGCTTAATAGTTTACCACAAGAAAATGCAAAAAAACGCACTCGACAATTGTACAGTGATGGTGTAGCAGCAAAAAAATTAGAAAATATTAGTATAAAAAAATTGTTTATTATAGGTATAGCTCCATGCATTCAAGAAAATTATGAAAACGTCACACAACTATGGTCGGAATTAGGGATTAATGATTTTGAAGGAACCGATGCTACAGATTTAAAACTCGTGAATATTATTGTCGGTATAATGTCTCACTCGAGTATGTATCCATGTTGTTGGTGCTATGCAAACAAAAACAGTCTCCACGTCATTAGAGAATACGGTACTGTAGGTAACGCGCTCAAATATTACATTGCACGGTGTGATGCAGGTAAACAGAGACATAATGCTAAAAACTTCAAAAATTGTATACACCCACCCATTATCGAAACAAATAAAGATAGATTAATTTTAGATGTAATTCCTCCGCCAGAACTCCATTTGTTACTAGGGGTTGTCAATACATTGTATTCATACATGTTTAAAGAATTTAAAAAGGAAGCCAATGATTGGGCAGAGCACTGCAGTGTTCAGCGTGAAATGACTCACGGAAGTCCTTCTTTTAAAGGAAACAGTTGTAAGATATTGTTAAATAATATCGATTTCTTGCGATCCAACCGTAACCTGGGATGTTTGAAATATGTGGATGTGTTTGAAAAGTTCAAAACCGTTGTTGACTCTTGCTTCACTGTTTCTTTAAATCCGAAATTTGTTGAATATATAGATGCGTTCAAAGATGCGTATCTATCTTTAGGTATATCTGTAACACCGAAAGTCCACGCAGTTTTATTTTCATGTAAAAGAATTTTGTGTTGAACATAATCTCGGTTTCGGCTTTTATAGTGAGCAAGCTATGGAAGCAGTGCATTATGATTTTTCCAAAACACGGGATAAGTATAAAGTATTAAATAACATCCAGATTATGCAAATAAATTATTAAGAGCAGTCTGCGAATATAATTCACAACACATTTGAAATGTTCTTATACTTATTAATCTTATTAGGCTTTCATTGCAGCATAAATTGTGATTATTTCTGTATATATTTGCGAGAAAGCGTACTGTACATATGTAATTAATGTATAATTCAATTGTTAAATACTATAATAAAAATAAATTTTCTAGATTACAAATGAAAAAAAAATTTCGTCATTGACTACCCATAAAAAATTTTCAAAATTGAATTAAAAAAAGTGCTCATTCCTCGATTTTAGTTTCTATTGAAATGTGGTTCTGAAAGGGCCTCAAATCATATGCAAAAGGAAAATCCAAAGTGCAAACACGTTTCGGTTGAATTTGGCCGAGGATCACCGTGTCTGGCAATTCGTACGCATTATGTATCGAGTAATGCGGTATAAGTTTATCGGAGAAGCATGCAGTATAGAGGGCGTTGTTAATATTTTAAATTACGCGCGTCACAGAGGCGAAATGCATGATGGGTAAAACTAGAGCAGTAACTAACCTCCGGTTACTACTCTAGTGAAAATCGAGTTGAGGGCCTATGCCAACAGGTGTTAGAAAAGGAGAGAAGATCGAGTAAAGCAAAATAGAGGGAGTAAGGGTGCAGGGACGCCACGAGGAGGGGACTGGAGCCCTTCCAGCCTGCCCATTCCGTCCGGAGCCTTCGCCGCACACAGTCATTGTCGAGATAAATTGCTGTGAGAGGTTAGCCGTCCGCGTAGAGATATCGAGAAAGAGTAGCCGTCGAGTTAGCAGAGAGAGAGAGAGAGAGAGAGAGAGAGAGAGCGATAGTTATTATATTGTATTTATCGCAACGTGAGTACAAATATTTTGGTTGGCGAGTTATTACCCACAAAGCGCCCGACCTAATAGGATTCAGAGAGTTTGTAATTTTGGCTTAAAAATTACTTGGTGAGAGCATTCCATTCTTATTAATTTGTTTCAGTGCAGTCGAGGTTCGAGGCTTGGTGGAGAGTCGGAGCTGCAGTGTGTCTGTTCGCCGTCGAATATTCTTTGTTTTAGGTCGAGGGTTCCAGAGTTTGTGTAATTGTATTATAGGTTACAGGTAATACCGGCAACCTGGTCGGCACATGGTGCGTGCGAGTAGAGGCACGGAGCGACCATTGGACCGCCAGCGTGCGACCGTAAATCCGGAGTTAAATCGGTAGAATCGAGCAATAAGTAGGGTCGTGGTGCTTAGTTAAATTAACGTAATTACATTTCAGGGTTTTTTAAAATATATTTATCGAGATTAATTAACCAGCATAGAATCCATTACAATTACTATTTATACGTTCAATTTTATGTATATATTTTACATCGAGAAATACACGTTCGGAAAGATTTATATACATGTATATCATTTACGTAGATAGTATCCGCATGCTTGGTAATAATTAAAATTTAATATAATTAGTCGCACTGAATAACTCGAGATTGGATCTCCGTGGGTTGCGCCATTTGTCCAGGCGTCCGCTCAGCGAACCTCCTCTCGAGATACGAGGAGTCAACCAGAGGGAAAGTTTCGAGTAATAAATTACAGTATTGGCCGAATAATAAAATAATTAATGAGTTGTATGAACAGAATCCATATCGGTAAAAGTACAATATCATAATTGGTATCACTTCAGCCTCCTTCAGCATATCTCGCCAAATTCATGTTTCGATACAGCGATTGATTACATAAGCCAAAGTGTCTGCTATAGTTGTAGCTATAGTTTTCAATGCCTTTGCATTAATATTATCTACACCACCTTTTTTCAGTTTTAAATTGTTTATTATCTTTATAATTTCAAATTCGTTTGTAGGTTTTATAAAGATTGTTTTTAGATTACTTTTAGGTAGCTCTAATTTTTTATGTTTTGGTATCTTTATTTTCTTACTCAGTATTTCTACAAGTTTGCAATAGTACTTATTCATTTTGTTCGCAATTTCTTTCCTACTTTTAATTATTCTATTATCTTCAATTTTCAACTGAGTAATAGTAGTATCGTTTCTAATTTTATTTTTCCCAAGTTTATTATTTATACAAGCCCAGAGTTTTCTTGGCTCATTTCTATTAATCTCTATTGTTTTCTTATCGTATTCTATTTTTGCTGCTTTAATGACCTTATCCAGAGTTTTAACAAATTTTTTGTAATTGTCTTTGAATTCATCATTATCTGGATTATGTTTTAGTCGTTTGTATAGTCTTTATTTTGTATTACAAGAGTTCAATATTGCTCTTGTTATCCAGTCTTTCCTAGGGGTTTTCTTGGAGTTGCGCAAATTTGTTTTTTTGTATTTTGATTTTTCAATGCAAATTTTAATTTCTTTTATTATTTCCTTAATAGTTTCATTTGGATCTTTTGTATTTTTAAATTTTGACCGATTTATTTTCATAGCATTGTTGAATAATTTTTGTAATTATAATAATAAATGTCAATTTTTGTCTCTTTATTCGAGTTAGGTCTACCATTTTTTATTTTTAAAAATAATGGATAATGATCAGTTATGGGCACCATATGTGTTAATGATTTAGCGATGAGAAAGTGTGTTTTGATAAAAATGTTATCAATACACGTTCCTTTATCCGTAGTTATACTTGACGGTCTTGTGGTATTTGTAAATCCTGAGAGAAAATCTTTTTCCAATAGGTTGTTTAGGAAATCTACGCTGATAGCATTATAACCCTGTATATTTATATTAAAATCGCCAATTATAATATGATTTTTTGGTTTTCTTTTTTGTTCTAAATAAGTATTGAAATTCAAATTAAATCCAGTACACTTCAGTCCGTGTGATCTATATAGAGATGAAATTTCTATTTGTATATTATCATTTAATGTAATTATAGTGTTTGATATTTTTAGTTTGCCTATTTCTATCGTTTCATTAGTGCGTATAATATTTTCTTTTACGTGTACCACTACACCATCATATTTATTAATTTTCCCGAAGTTATAATATAATTTGTAGACCTTAATTCTATAATACTGATAATGAGTTAAATTCCATACCTCTGTACATACAATAACATATGTTTTTATCTTAAGACTTTTAACAAAGATTTAAAGGTTTTCAAAATTGGCATTTAGGCTTCTAATATTTAAGTATAAAATCAAACTATTGTTACTACTTCTTTTTTTGTTAAAAGTCTCAAGATCCCTATATAATCTCTCTTGTTTGTGAATGCTATTTTTTATTTCTTCAATTAATTTTATTTGTCCTTCCATTATGTAGTTGCTGTAGATTCTGGTGTAGGTTCTGGATTTGTTGATAATGTCAGTTGTTCGTTGTTTTGTTGTTATTTACTATACTCTTCACTGATTTTACCTGCTTTTGGTAAAGTAGCTTATTATTGTTGCAGTGCACTTGATTCATCCCATGTCGGTATTGTAGGCGCGACCGGGTAATCAATAGAGTTAATATATTTTTTTATTTTATTTTTAACTATACTACACTTGACTCTGTTTATTGGTAAGTGATCCGTTGGTAAGCTTGATCTGTATTTAGTATTGTTAAAATTACAGTTTACACATTCAGTTTTGGTGTTCTTACATTCACTCACATTGTGTTTGTCAGAGCACTTAATCCATAATCCATACGTATAAGATGTGATGTTATTATATTATAAGTTATTATAAGATATATAAATTGAAAGAAAATTACGTCAGCTTTATGAAAACGTACATATTTTTGACAACTTCAATGTATAAAATAACAAAACAATTTTCTTTTCAATTTTTATTAATTTTAAAAAATTAATATTTTAGCTAAAAAATGAGTTTCATATTATCCATTCAGCTCCAAAATGTAATCAGTTCTACGTTCAAACATATGTAATGTACCTACAAAATTTCATCGCGTGATATGCTTCATTTCAAAAGCTATGGTGGATACAAATTTTGGTTTCATACATACATACACACACATACACACACACATACACACACACACACATATACTCACACACACACACATACACACACACATACACGCATGCACGCACGCTCGCACAAATACACACACACACACACACACTCACACACACACACGCGCGCGCGCTCACTAATAAACACACATACATACATACAGACATTTTTTAGAAACCTATTAAAAAACCTGTAAAACTATTTTTATGACTCCGGAACCTCAAAAACATCGAGATTCATCGAATGTCTGAAAAAAAATTGTCATCGTTACAAAGCTTTCTCTTTGAGAAAGCAAAATGCATGGTTAATAATTTTGTAAATTACATTTCTTACAACTATATACAAGGTCTGTCCCAAAAGTATCCGACCTACCTCGATTTCACGGCGCTTGATTTATTCTTCGTCATCCGGGGGATGACATCCTTCAAAGTAGTCCCCATTTGATTGAACAAGACGCTCATATCGATGTTTCCACTTATTAAAGCACTCTTGAAAGTCAGTCTTCGGAATCGCCTTTAGTGCATTCGTCGCATTAGTTTCAACAGTCTGTTTATTGTCGAATCGATGTCCTTTAAGCGGTATTTTCAATCGAGGAAACAGCCAAAAGTCACAGGGAGCTATATCAGGACTGTATGGAGGCTGGCGGAGCTTCGCAACACTGTGTTTCAATAAATACTGCTGCACAAGGTTTGATGCGTGCGCTGGAGCATTGTCGTGATGAAGAAGCCAGTCATCGGTTTCCCAAAGTTGCGGTCGTTTTCTCCTGATTGCATTACGTAATCTTTTAAAAACTTCAACGTAGTAGTACTCTTTATTGATTGTCTGGCCTGTAGGGGCATATTCGTGGTGCACAACGCCCTCATAATCGAAAAAAACAATCAACATTGACTTGATGAACGAGGATCACTGTCAACAGATGTGCGGCCACTTTTGAACCGCCTATACCACTCTTTTATTTGTGTTTTGCCCATACACTCATCTTTAAAGGCTTTTTGCAACATTTCAATAGTTTCCGCACCACTTTTACCGAGATTAAAGCAAAATTTTATGCAAATTCGCTGTTCGGTTCGTTCTGCCATTTTTAGCAATAAGCAAATTGCAACGAACGCAAAAAAGTCGTTGTAAACAAATACACGCTGCGCGGGAACTAAGGCGTTTCATCGGTATCTCAGACTACTGACGAGAAGGTTAGGAGTTGCTGGTGACGTTCGTACCCTCCAGAGGTCGCCTGAGTCTCTCCGCGCGAAGATATGAACGTAGGTCTGATACTTTTGGGACAGACCTCGTATAGGTGTTTGTCAAAAAGCACTATATGAATCTCAGAAGAATAATACTACAACCGGACTATTGTAAGCAACAATCTGCAAAATTTTCAGAATATCGAGTATTTTCTATTCTGAGTAAAAAATAAAAAACTATCCGAAAAAACCCAAGCCTTAATTTCATCCGAATATACCAAGAAGTTTAGTAATATACTAAATTTTAAGGAAAAGAAATTACATAAAGAAATTACATAATAGTGTAAATCTTAGTTAATCGAAAAATGATGCGCGGTCTTTTAATGCCTGTATTCTGTTTGTGTAGGGTTGTTTCGAAATGTGTCCCCTAGTATTAATATCATGTCCGTCCCAAGGGTTTCATTCAAAGAAAGTTGTATTAAAATATTAACAAATAATAAAAATGAAATGGATTCCTACTTGTAACTCTTATATATATTTTGTAAAAATAGTTCACATTTATGTGATAAAAACGGCTTTTTAATAATGTTCTTTACGCACATCTTTTAGACGAAATCTATTTGAAATAATTGAAGAAAATTTTTAGCTATGAATGAATGAAAGTTAAAATTTTCATTATGTTTAAACTCAATTTGCAAACCTATGCAGAAGTATAGCAAATATTATGAAAAAATAATTAAATTGTGTAAAAACTTAAAAATCTTTTGCATATCAAGTTAATTTTTTTTGAATTGTCAATAATACAGTTTGCAACAGTATAATTGTTGATTAAATTATATTTATGAATATAATGTATGCTACTTTTACAAATAAAATTTTTAGGTAATTTCGTAACTTTGTTCTAGTTTATGGAAAACTGATGTATTCATTAATTACAAAAATATCATAAAAATAAAACAGAACAAAAACGAATCGATAATCCTTAATTATTTTCTATTTCAAACTTTATCAAAAAATAAAAAAAGAGCTTTGAATGGCCAAAAAGAACTGCATAATACTCAAGAAAAAAGCGATTAGGTTTCTTTTTGAAAAACATGAATATCATAAAAATGATGAAACGCTGTACAACAAAAAAAACAGATAAATCTTAAAAATTCTTCGTAATTTTAAATCTTGATTGAAAACCATACAAAATGAGTAGTAATTGGTAAAAAATTATTACGTATTACACAAGAAATCAGCTACCAAACATTTGTTCGATTTAAATTTTTGATCAAAAGACGAAAAACATTAGCGTTTTTTGGTTAAAATATACCATGTGATAACATAAAAGAACTTGCCCTGACTGACTGATTCATCAACGCCCAGTCAAAACCACTGGACCCATCGGCTTGAAAATTTGTGGATACGTTCCGCCCATATAGTAGGTGCTCACTAAGGAACGGTTTTCTAAAATTTCACCCCCAGGGGGTGGAAAGGGTTAAAATGTGATTTTTAGTTTTTTTACTATATGTCTTTAGTGAAAATAGACTTTGAGATGGTTTTTGACCCTAAGGGGTGAAAAGGAGTGAAATGTATTCTTATGGTTTTTTACTGTATTTCTGCAAGGAAATAAGATTGTAAATTGATTCTTGCGACAAAATATAGAAATACGAGTATCTAACAACCAATTTCTGGGTTTGCCGAAATTCCAACCCTAAGGGGTGAAAAAGGGTTAAATGTGTTCTAATATTTTTGTACTATATTTCTTTAATTTACCCAACGAAACAAGATTTTATTGAAGACAAAAGATTAAGTTGATTCATGCGCGAATGTTTTGAAAAAATATAAATTTCTTCAGGTTAATTTTCAAATAAATATAATTAAGAAGCAAAATAAATATTTATAAATCAATCTATATCTATAAAAGAAGATGTCCGATACACCTACTCATTGGCTCACTCATTCACTAACTCACTCACTCACTCATCAACGTCCAGACCAAACCACTGGATCTATAGACTTGACATTTTTGTGGTATATGTCTCTTATGGTGTAGGGGTGAGATAAGGACGGATTTTACCCCCATCCACCTCTAAGAGGGTGAAAAGGAGGTAAACATGTTTTTACGTTTTTACCGATATCTTCGGAATATCGAAAGTTATGAATTCGATTTTTATCCCCAAAGGTTGCCTATGAAACTACCTAAATATCAATGATGGATTTGTGGTTACCCAAAAGGGGTAAAATCCTTTCTTATCTAAACCATAACACATATATATTTTATTGTATTATAAAATTTCAAGTCTCCAAGCCAAATAATAGATATTATTTACTTGTGAGTTCCATGCACTATTAGCACGGGCGAAACCGTGACGGGGGATGCTAGTGTATATATATATATATATATATATATATATATATAACCTCGAATATCTTAAGAAACTAAAATCCTCATGATCTGGCCAAAGAACTTAGGGAAGATATAGTAAAAACCTACCTTTTTGGAATTTGTTAGAAGGAATAATGCCGTTTTACTCAAGTTATCGTTTGCCATAAAAATTGTTTTTTTACAAAATGGTTTTTCTCTTAAGTATAAAAAATAAAATCTTTTAAAAATTTTATAGAATAGTCATTGTCATACACACCTTAAATTTTTTCAAAACAATTCCATCATATATTTCAGAGAAATCACCGTTCAAACAAAAAATGACGTTTCTTTTTTTACTATCACAAAGCTTCCTCTTGGAAGAAGCAAAAGTCCCTTTCGCCCCCTTTCGTAATATCTCCTAGATAATTGGCCAGTACTTTTAATTTCCTGCGCGCAACCTCCTGGTCATCCGGGATCACGAAATTAGGTCTACTAGAGCTTAAATTACTTGTAATTCACCCAGCTAGTGAATAAAGCTGTAGAGGTTATTTACTTTTTACTTGCACAATTTCCAGAAGCCATTTACTGTCTCTGAAAACCAAAAGAAAATTGAATATTAATTTTTTTTTCATTTATTTTATAATACTTCCATATGAATCATAGTTTGGAATACTCTAAATAGCTCTTCTTCTTTATTAACTAGCTGGGTGAACCGTGATCAATTGGTACACCTTCTTTTATTGTTTTCGCTAGTCAGGAGTCTGCGCGTAGGATCCGAAAATACAAAGTTAAATAAGAGCGGGTTAAACTGAAAGTATATTAATGTACTAATACATTTAAATAGCATACCTAATTCATATCTGTAACTTTTTTCTCCACTTAAACAACTGTTTTGATATAAAATGCGTCATTCTACACTCGTATCACCTGAAAAAATAGTTGCCAATTCACTGGTACTTAAATTTCTCAAACTAAATTAATTGTTCTAATATAAATATTTTTGTTGTAATAAATTAATTTAAAATTATTTTATCTCTTTTTAATTAAAATCTCAAAAAATGTGGGCTGATTTATCATTGATGGTTTATTAAAAGATCATCTTTTTTAAAAGTACACATTTAGTTTAAATTGCTTTATCTCACGTCTCTTTAGAAATGCTGTTGTAGGCGCGTTGGATTTACAATTATTAAAGATTTCATTTCATAAAGAGGAAGCTTTCTGTTAATTTTTTTTCATTGTGATTTAAGTTTACTTTTTCTTCTGATTTTTAAAATTTTCTTTATTTTCAATTTTTCATAAAAATAACGAATATTAAAAAATAATTATATAAACTTAAATATATTGAAAATTAAAGAACCGCATGGCCAACACAAACTAATTTTAATTTGGTATACACAAACAACTTGAAAATTAATATCAAAATTTGAGTCTTGATTGAACATTGTAAATAAATTCAGTATAAAAAAATTAAATACATTTATAATATAAAATACGTTATTCAGTCCTATAGTAAATTTTGAAAATTTTCCTAGTTACATGATAAACATTTTTTAAATTGGTCGCTATATTTGCTATCTAAAAAGAAAGTTTTTTGTAAATTTTCATAAACTCTTAGACGGTATATCCATAGTTATGTAGAAAATACTAACACTTTCCAATGAAAATTGATATTTTTTCAAACTGCCCTTGCGCATGGGAATGTAAGTATAGCATCTGGAAAAAATTATGTAGTTTGTAACACCTGTTTGTAACACATAACTGTGAATTCCAAACTCTCAAAAACATAATTATAAAGAAAAAGAAAATTATATTGAATTATCATTGTAAAAATAACTTAAAAATACCAGATTTTTAACTCTATTCATCGGCAAACACTTTCTTAATAAATTATTTTTTGAAAAATCGGAGTTCACGCTTGTAATGCGAATAAGTTAAATAAGATATCCTTAAAGTTTCAGATTGTTTCATTGTAATCCTATGCGTATAATACTTGCTGAACATTGGGAAACCATAAATGGAGTAAACCGCACTTTTGTAAAAATAATACATATTTTTCTGATGAATTTAAAACAATTTTTCTATCGCAGAATATTCATAAAAAAAAATTTTTCAATAATTTTGTTGTTTTCTGAACTTTGTCTGCATAGTATAGGGTACATTTAGGCACGGGTTAAGATTGGGTTAATTTCGGAAGAGTCTGGATTGTGCGCAATAAAGGTCAGAAGAAAAATACGTATAAATAACTATTAAGTTCATTAAAATGATCTTTATTGCTAATATTGTCAATAGAAAATGTACAAAGTATCAGATAATGAAATAAAAACAAACGATTTTTTCGTTAAATTTTACTATAGGACCACCTTAAGTTAATAAGAAAAAACTTCATAATTTAAGTTGCATAGTTTTTCAAAAGTATATCTGTACGAAATCGAGCCTACATATGACCCTGTTCCGTATTCGTCACAGCGATCACGCTACCTCGCACAATTCAGACGCTAGCCAAGCAGCGACTCTGCGCCAATCAGAAGAGAGAAGTCCACCATCAACGTCCGGCAACAACGCCGCGGCGCTCAGTTGCGCTCTCTTCTTCACACCGAGCACTTGCTCTCTACAGTGCCTGCGCGCACACATCACTTCTCAATTAATAAAGATATATATCTATCTTTCGTTACACATCAATTTTCGTATTGTTTATTTCAAGAACCTCATCCTTCAACATTTGGTCCTTCACAGCCGTATGGACGAGGAAACGGTGAGTAACAGATAAAATGTCTTAGTCGTGACGCGCCGCCATTTTGAACGCGTGCAACGAGCAACGGAGAGTGCTAACCAGAAGGACGCCGCTCCGTCGTCATTTTTCTGAGAACATCAAGTAGCTCAACGGAAGGAGCATAGAAGCCATCATCGTCAGCTACTTCCACCTGCGCACGAGCCCGGACACGAGGAAGTCACCTACATGTGCTGGTAAGACAAAACGAGTAAGCTCTGCCCCGCCATCGGCGACTCTACAACCGCTCACGATACTCGCGGCCGCCGCCAGCGTCGACATCGTTGCTGTACAAGTAGCCGATGCCGCCCTCGCTCACGCTCACGCAGCATCTCTACAGCGGCGGTGCGTGATCACACGCAACCGATACCTCATATGTCCAAGCTGCTCAAGCAGCTGCTGCTGTCAACATCAGTCGCCCTGGACCCGGTGAGTCCCGACGACGACGTACAGAAGTCTCTCGGAGGAGCGAGAGAGACAGAGCGATCGAGCTCTGCCACTCCGTCATCATCACATCAGCTGTGCGCGGAACGCGCTGCCGCCGCCAGCGTCGACATCGCTGCTGTACAAGCAGCCGATGCCGCCGTCGTTCACGCTCATTCATCAAAACTGCAACGAGGCCAGGAGCCTCGCACTAGGACACCGCTGCAGCGCGGGTCGATGCCAGCCCCGACAACGAAGTCCACGCAGCACTCGCATGAGCGAGGGAGACAGAGATAGGGAGATCTGCCTTACCGACAACACAGCGCCGCAGGTTCGCGCCGCCGCCACCATCGACTTCAACGCTGTGAGTTGCCGCTGCCATTGCGAGGCCACTCTAAATAGCGGCGCGTGATTACACGCGGCCGCCTATCAGGTCGTGCAGCCTAGGTTTCTGCTACTGCTGCTGATGTTGTCGCTGCTGTTCGACTACAAGCGGCACGGAGCATCGCAACAGCGCGCCCAGCTGACATTTCTCGTCGCTACTGCTGCCGTCAACGCCGCTGCTACAGTGATCAAGTCACCATAGGTACTTCTTGCGAGCCGCCCTGGTCTACTGGACACTGTTATTGCCATCGATGCCTTGCTTCGCTTCAATGATCTGGTGACCCAGCTGCCATCGGTACTTTATGCGAGCCCCTCTGGTCTTCTAGTTCATCATGAAAGCAGCAAGCATTCATGACACGGCAATATAATTCTGATTTTTTCACTTTTAAATAATTAAATATTATTATTGAATCAATCAATTTAATTCAATTTAGTCGAGTTAAAAGAAATGAAGAAATTTCTAGTCGTTGCAATCATAATATTTTTTAGTAAAGTGAACAAATAACAGCTGTTCATGCTGTATACAAATCAGGATTAGTATCAATCTCGTAGTTTTATTCAAAGCTTTATGCCTATGCTTTCATAGCAAAATCAATTCTTGGCAACCTAAATGTAAACTCACATAAATGCCTATATGTTTTTAAGATTGAGAACAAAAAATAAAATATCAGTTATTTACTTCATCGCAGTGATATCTCTAAGAAAATTATAATTTCAGGGATTGCTTCTCAAGGCTACCAGAGGCACTCGTAGAGCTGACAACTCACTCACAGCTGTCAGCTAGCTCAGAATGAGAACCTGACATTAGGTTTAGTCGGTTGCTGGAACTAGTTCTTATTTTATCTTTTTTTCTCTCTTGATTCATGCAAACGTAAATTAAGTTCATAATTTATATTGCGTAACTTATAGTATAAATTTCAATAGTTGCAATTATACTCATATTGGATGATCAACTTACATTCAGTTTAATCTTAATGATTATTCTTGAATTATATTTCTTTCGCATCAGGTTAATTGAATGACATATTCATAACCTAACTTTCTTATGCTAATCAAGTTATTCATTCGCATTTGATTATAGAAGCATTTCTAGATTAATAATCTTTTCTTAATGCAAATTAACTTTAGTTTCAATCAAAGTTATTTATTCGCATTTGATTATTCAATCATTTCTAGATTCATAATTTTTTCTTAATGTGGATTAACTTTTAGTTTTCAATAAAGTTATTCATTTGCATTTGATTATTTAATCATTTCTAGATTAATAATCTTTTCTTAATGCGCTTTAACTTTAGTTTCAATCAAAGTTATTCATTCGCATTTGATCATTGAATCATTTCTAGATTCATAATCATCTCATAATGCGAAATAACTTTTAGTTTTCATTGAAGTTATTCATCCGCATTTGATTATTTGAATCGTCTCCAGATTTATAATCTATTCTTAATGCGAATTAATTTTCATTTCATTCAAGTTATTCATTCTTATAAATTATTTGAATCACATCTGTATGAAATTAATTGTTCATTCGTATCAATTTCATAGTTCTCTCTAGAATTGAATCTTCGTAGTTATTCGAAGGATATCTACCTTCATAATCTCATCATATACGAATAAATTCTCATTGGATTCTCAAAATGGATTATCCTTTGATTATTTGAATGACATCATCATTCCTAATCTTTTTCTATCAAGTGAATTAATTATCATAGTTATCTTTAATTGCATTCAATCGCAATAGTTTCTGGAATTATTTGCAAACTTAGGTTAATAAATAATTCAAATTTAATTAAATTATTTAAAGGTTTATCTTAATTAATTGTAATTAGATTAATTCATTGCTTGAGGTTTTGAGTTCATTTTAAATATTGTCATTCATCATGGATGCACTTTTTGAATCTCAGCTTGCTCTTCAGCTCAAAATCGACACTTCATACCAAAATTTAAAATAAAAAACTCAAAGTATGACAAATGGTGCCGCATTGTCTCGTTTAGAAGCTCAAGTTTACTATGATAAATTTCGCAAAAATCATGAAAAAATCATGAATTTGGAAAATGTTATTAAGAAACATAACTATTTCTCAACAAAGCTCGCAGATCTAGTAGAGAATTTGTATTACGACAGAAAGGGTGACTATACTGATTTTCTTGACTTATGGGACAAAGAGAAAAGAGTAAAACAAACAAAAAATGCAACTCCTGCATCTTCTCAACCCCAATTTTCTGCTGCTCAATTTCAATCGTTCGTTCTCTTTTCATCATTACCGAAAATGGATGTTCTCGAATTCGGCAGAAAATGTCCTGATTGAGAAAATTTTCACAACAAGTTTCGTACTATGATTCACCGCAGAGACGATATGACTGCAGTTATGAAACTGTATTATCTTCGAACTCATCTCTATGGCGAGGCTCTAGATAAAATAAAGAATATCACCATTACTGATGCTAATTATCAGAATGCTTGGGGAAAACTAGTCGATTATTATACAAATCATTGTAGGCTAGTTAACCAGCACCTCTCAGAATTTCTGTCCGTAAATTTCATGAAATCTGAGTTTTTTTCAGAACTTAAACTATTTATGAAAGAAATTTTAGTCCACTTGATTCTCTAAAATCGTTAAATAGATCGGTAGATGAATGGGGAGATCTCGTGGTGCATATAACAGTTAGTAAACTCGACACTAACTCTCGTCTTGATTGGGAGAAACAAATGGGTAATTCCAAAACCTCTCCCACATCAGACCAGTTGAAAAAGTTTCTTGAATCTAATATAATTACTTTCGAATCCAAAGAAGGAGGTTGTAAATCAATTATGCTTAATATCAATAAGCAGAAGCATCCAAATCAATCGAAATCACGTAATAATTACTCTTCGTCGTCATCCTCAGTTCATTCTCGTCAAACGTCGACTTCATAAAAAAAGTCAACTAAAAAACTAAGTTATAAGTACTCTCATTATAATTAATCACATTATATTTCAACTTATGATTCGTTCAAATCAAAGTCATTTCCTGAGCGCAAGGACATAATTTCCTCAAAAAATCTCTGCTATAATTGCTTAAGTAAATATTTCTATAAGGATTGTAGTTCAAATGGACGATGTTTTCGTTGTAAAGGTAAACATCACAGCTTATTGCACGATGGATCTGATTCTCGAACATAAGTTGTCGTTCATAATCCTGCAAAATCGTAATTTTTTTCGAATAGGTCTTTAGAGCCATTTAAAGCTCAAAATGAGACTAATGGTCTAAACCAATCAACATTCTCTGGTTCAACCAACCTAGGTAACACCAATCGTAAACGGCTTATTTCTACTGCCATATTAAAGGTAATAGGGCCAACTGGAATCGACATAGCAGCACGTGCTATAGTAGATCAATGCTCTCAAGCATCTTTAATCTGGACATCTCTGTGTCAACGATTAAGATTAAGGCAGAGCAAAACTCATATCGCTGTGAGAGGAGTAGGGGAAGAAACAGTAGCTATATCCAAAACTAGAGCTCGTTTCACAATTCGCCCAAGATTCCAATTGATATTGTCATGTGAAGTAGAAGCACTAGTTCTACCAAAGGTGTCTTGTTATAGCCCACCTTCAACTCAGAATCACTCGAATTTCAAACACATACAAGGTTTAGATTTAGCAGATCCTCAATTCATGGAAGATTCTCATATAGATTTCTTGCTAGGAACCTCTATCCACTCTCGTAGAAGGGCAGGCCATGAACGGTAATGAGAATGAGCCTATTGCTACTTTGACATTATTAGCCTGGGTAATATCAGATGATTTACCATCAGATATTTGTTCACTTTCCACTACACTATCGTCATTTCATTACTCAGAAGAGCCTCGGTTAGATGAGATTCTGCAGAATTTTTTAAAGCAGGAGGAAATCCCAAAGCAGAACTTGTACACTGCAGATGAGCAAGCATACGAGAATTATTTCAAAAACACGCATAATAGAGACTCATCAGGTCGTTTCGTAGTTCTTTTGCCGTTTAAAAATCCTTCAAATCGCCAAACCGCAAATCTAGGTGATAAATTCGCTCCTTCGCTTCAGATGTTAAAGCAAATGGAGGCAAAGTTTCAAAAAGACTTAAAATTCAAAAATGCTTACAAGAAATTCATGTTGGAGTATGAACAACTCGGGCGTATGATCGCTGCTTTCACTGAATCTAATTGAAAATATGTCAGTGAATGATTCTTTCTTCCTCATCACGGCGTTTGGAAGGAGTCAAGCACCACGACTAAACTCCGCCTGTTTTCAATAGATCTATCAGAACCAACTCAGGTTCTTCGCTCAACAAATTGCTTCACGCAGGGCCTAATGTAGTTCCAAATCTCTTTGATCGGGTATGCAAATAGCGTCGATACGAATTCGTATTTGCAAAAAATTCTCTGGCGTTCTAGCTTAAAAAAACTCGTTGAAACCTTTCATCTGACTACAGTCACTTATGGAATAACTCCATCCTCTTTCTTGGCTTATCGCTCCATCAAACAACTGGCTCTTGATAGCAACATTACTTATCCCCTTGACGCAGAAGTCGCAGGGAATAAAATCTACGTTGATGGTGTAATGTCAGGTGGTCATTCTATCGATGAAGCAATCGCCAAACAAAAGGAAAATTTGGATAGATAGATAGATAGATATTTATTTGCATGAATATACAAAAGAATATGTACATTAAAAAAGATTTACATAGTTATACTAAGGGTCATAATAATTTTCATTTCGTTTCGACATTATATTATAATAATATCACATCAATTTGTTTTTGTAAAAGCATAGTATGTTCATAAAATGAAAATGCATTCGGATTGAATAAGAATAAAATCACGTCAAATACATTACTAGATAATCACAATTATGTCTGGCAGGTACATATATAATTTCGATTTGATAATATCTATCACGTCATGGTGTATAGTAAAAATACATGCATACTCACAAATTTTCATACTCGCATCAATAGCTGCACATCAAATACACAAATAAATACAATCACTCCAATAACATGTAAATAAAATAAATAAATAAATAAATAAATATGACAATACATGCACTTAATAGCGGCCAGTTTAATCTCGCATTTACTCACGCATCACAGTCTTAAATTTTAACAGTGATGGAAGGTTTTTGAATCTGCTAGGAATGGAATTCCAGAGGCGCGTACCTTGGGCTGTCAAAGAATGAAGGCCGGTATCGGTACGTGAGCCTGGAATGAAGAGTACTTTAACATGACCCCTACTGGATCTTCTAGCCTGATTTTTATTAAATAAAGCGTTAAGATATGACGGTTCACCTATTCGAATAACTCTGTACATTATAATCGCGAAAAAATCTACTCGCGGATCTACTAGGGAGTGGTGGTTTTCCTTTAAGAAAGTGGATATCGAACAATACTTCTATCGTCAATTGGTTGCCTACTAACCTTCTTGCTGAAATTGTAGTAACATTTTCTAGCTCATCACCTGCAATCCCAGTATTAGGGCTATCTTGGCCGCCGCATAATGATGTATTTGAATTTCGTACAGAATCTGCTTCGACTACGAACTTAATTACAAAGCGAGTAGTGCTTTCTAATATTGCCCATTTATTTGATCCCATTGGTTGGAAAGGCCCTGTGCTCATCACTGCCAAGATTCTATTACAATCTCTTTGATTATTAAAAGTCGATTGAAGTGATCCATTGCAAATTGAGATATCAAACAGATGGTTACGCTGGCGACTGCAACTACCTTGCTTGTCTTGCGAATTTCACTCTGGATTTACTACTCTCTCAATGCTGAAATTGTTCAGATTCATAGTTTCGCTGATGCTTCAAAGCAAGCTTATGGTGCCATGATCTATCTTAGAATCATCTACAAAGAGAAGGTTTCAGTATCATTACAGTTAGCCAAATCTCGAGTCGCTCCACTAAAAATTCTGAACGTACGCAGACTTCAGTTATGTGCTGCACATTTGCTAGCCAAACTAGTACATCATTGAAATTATGCCTATTACGTTAGATAGGATACATTTATGGCCAGACTCATCAGATGTTTTCCACTAACAGAGTGATATTGCATCTTGATGGCAAACTTTCATAGCCAGTCGAAGGTCTGATGTTCATACGCTTGTACCAAAGGCATTCTGGCATCATGTGCGGTCTAAAGAAAATCCCGCTGATGTTGTATCGCGAGGCATTGAACCCTCAGATTTTCCCACTTTTAATCTTTGGTGGCAAGGTCCTAAGTGGCTAAGAGCTGATGCCACTCCTTTACCACTCAAGCGTGAAAATTGTGATAGTTCTCATGAATCTCTTACCGTTCACTATACGGAAGACGCTGTTGTAGAAGTAGAAAAGCTACACACTCGTGAATCTGGTGTAGTCATTTGGGAGCTTGTCAATAAGTATTCATAATTTCCAAAGTTACTTCGGATTACTTCATATTGTTTAAGATTTATTCTTAGATTAATGTTAAGGATTCAAGCCAAAAATAGGTTAAGAGTTGAATCGCTCAAAATCAAACTTTCGACTATTCAAAGAGTTAGTCAACGCGAGGTAAAGGCACCCTCAAAGGCTACATAGCCATATTAGTCTGCACGAGCACTCGTGCCGTGCATATAAAAGCAGTAGAGGATTACAGCAGTGATGCATTCATTACTGCATTTCATAGATTCATTAGCAGACAAGGCCATTGTGCAGATTTGTTTAACGACAGAGGTACTAACTTTGTTGGTGCTGACTCTCAGCTTCGTCAACTCTATGATGAAGCTTCAGCTCATTCTCAACAAATTGCATTTTCATTAGCTAGGGAAGGAACTTCTTGGTATTTTAACCCTCCAGGCGCCTCACACTTCGGAGAACTATGCAAGGCTGCAGTCAAATCGACCAAATTTCATTTGAAGTGCATCATAAATGATAAGGTTTTAACCTTCATCGAGTTATCCACTCTTCTAACTCGCATCGAAGCATGGCTAAATTCCCGGCCATTAATGCCGATTATTGCCGATCCATAGGACCTACAGCCATTTTTTTTTCGAAGGTATGTAGGAAATGCCACCTAAGGCATACTCGACTGGGCCCGTACAACTGGATAGTCTGGGACTGGTTGGGGATGCATCCGCCGTGTGTATAATATGAGACGAAAAATAAAATAAACAAAAACGCGAAAAAAAAACTACACAGCCGTTGCATCACAAACCGACCCACTAAACCTACCACCCTTTCCTCTTCTGGTGGAACCCACCCTGGTACCGTTTATCGCATTACCTCAGGGTAGTGCCATTCTAGTATCATCTCGACAACCGCTGCTGCATTGACCTGAAACAAATTTAAAAATTCATAATTTTAAATCCCCCGAGGGGACGTCAGATCTAACCCGTCTCATTTATACGCGTATTCGAATCGGCGCATTCATCTCCGTACGGAAAGGAGAAGTATCCCTGTCCCTCCTCGCGACATTCATAAAATGAGAGAAATTGAGCGTCTCCCGGTTAAGAAAGCGTCCCATCTTCTCCCTCCATGTCCATTTCCATGCAGCGCTTCATTCATACCTTCATCGGTTGCCCTGTCTAGGTACCGCTTCTTTTGTCGTAGGATCGTCTCGGCGAATTTTGCAATGGCGGTCCACTTATTCTCAGGCGTGAATTGTCCGACCGAGCCGATAAGAGTTGTTCTTTCTTCGTTCCACTTTTCCTGTTCTTTCTTCATTCCACTTTTCCTGTTCTTTCTTCGTTCCACTTTTCCTGTTCTTTCTTCGTTCCACTTTTACTGTTCTTTCTTCGTTCCACTTTTCCTGTTCTTTCTTCGTTCCACTTTTCCTGTTCTTTCTTCGTTCCACTTTTCCTGTTCTATCTTCGTTCCACTTTTACTGTTCTTTCTTCGTTCCACTTTTCCTGTTCTTTCTTCGTTCCACTTTTCCTGTTCTTTCTGTGTTCCACTTTTCCTGTTCTATCTTCGTTCCACTTTTCGGACCTACAGCCATTAACACAAGCACATGTAATAATATTAAGATCCTCTTTCTAGTACCCGAACCTGATATCACCCACGTCAAAGTACCATTAGAAAAGCGTTGGCAGCTGATTACTCAAATGCTGCAATACTTCTGGTCAAGATAAACTAACTAATACATCACTTCCCTTTAAGAACGGCACAAGTGGCGAAGCTCTTCACGTTCTCTCCAAGTCGGGGACTTCGTGAATACTAAGTCCCCGACTTGGAGAATTTGGAGAACTTGGAGAATTTCACCCCGAATGAATCATTCGAGGTGAAACTGCAGCTCCAGGAAAATGGCCTGTAGGTAATGTTGAGGCAATCTATCCAAGACCTGATGGAAAGGTCAGAGTCGTCACAATTAGAACTCCTGGCTCCATAATCAAGAAACCTGTAATCAAGACCATCTCCCTGCATCCACTCGAAGATTAACCTTACTTCCCTATCCCAGTTTTCTGTACCACTCCTCATTTGTTGCAGGTTTTATTCGCCCAGTGGGCCAAAGTGGGCGGAATGTATTAAATCGAGCCTATATATGACCCTGTTCCGTATTCGTCACAGCGATCACGCTACCTCGCACAATTCAGACGCTAGCTAAGCAGCGGCTCTGCGCCAATCAGAAGAGAGAGGCCCACCATCAACGTCCGGAAACGACGCCGCGGCGCTCAGTTAAGTTATCTCTTTCGCACCGAGCACTTGCTCTCTACAGTACCTGCGCGCACTCATCACATCTCAATTACTCAGGAATATATCTACCTATTTTTATCACTACTTACCGACCATTCATTTCTTGAAACCTCATTATATCAAAACAATATGATTAACGTGGTGAGGTTTAATAAATGATTTTTGCAAACCAAACAGACAATTTTATTTGTCAGCGACGTTTCGGCAGCATTTCACTGCCCTCATCAGGCTATACCTTTATTTAAATTTTTCATATTACACCATTATTAAAAAGTATTGTAAAAAAAAAATATATTTATATGTGATTTTATATGAAATTTGTTGTTAACATAAATATTTACAATATTTACATGGTACGGATGTTATAATTGCAAACTCTGTGCAATTTTACTTGCACAGGAAAAATATCACGTTAATAACTTGAAGATTGTAAGAAATTTATTAAGAAATAATGCTTATCAAAAAAAATTCTTAGAATTTCATATAAAAAAATGTTTAGATCAAATAAAATTTAATAATAATAATAGTAACAATAACAACAGGATCACAAATACAAGAAAAAAGCCTGAAACAATAGTAACTTTGCCCTATATCCCAGAGTTTTACGAGAAAGCAAAAAATATTTTAAGTCAAAACAATGTTCAAACTATTCCAAAAACACATAAAAATTTAAGTTCTATTATTACTCGGGGTAAAGACAAGCAGGAGACAGGAGCTTGTACTAATGTGGTTTATAAAATAGAATGCCATGATTGTAATGCTTCATACGTAGGTGAAACCAAACGTCAGCTGACTGTACGTGTTGATGAACATGAAGCGAATACGAATATTGAGAATAAATCATATGCTATTAATGACCACATTAGGAACGGTCACTCCTTTAATTTTAACGATACAAAAATCGTGGATAAAGAACGTAATTGGAAAAAGAGATTAATTTCAGAAATGGTAAATATAAAATTACAAAAAAATTCTATTAATATTAAAGAGGACACCCAAAAATTAAACTATCATTACTTTCCATTGATCAATAACATGAAAAGCAAATATAATAAGTAATAAATATCTTTTGTTTGAAGTAGCTATACACATACGGTCACTGACAAAATTGACGAGTTTCATTATTGTCATTATATTCGCACACGCGCGTTGCGTATACAAAGAGATGCGTGCGCACATATAATAACAGGCATTAAAAATTTAAAATATTTTCTTTAACTTCATGTGATAATTTGTGCATTATTAGAGTTAGTTTATCTATATTAATAATTAAGTTTTTAATAATTAAATTGTGATTAATTGTGCAATATTAGATAATGCTGTTTTCTTTTATCTAGTCTACAAACTAGTCAGTTTTAAATATTTTGAAATCACTCCATCAAAAGGCTCTTTTGAGCATGCTCAGATATTCAAAATAACGTCTGGTAACCGTCTGTGATAGAAAAGTCTTGTCGTACCTACTGATAGTATTAAATCTTCTGTGATATTTCATTTTTTACTTATTTATAACTTATAACATTTTTTAACTATGGACTTCTTTTATTTATATTTATATTTACAATGTGCTATTTATTGTTTTAATATTATAAGTTTTAAAATAAGGACGATTAAGAAAATGTAAGGTATTTATGGCAACTTAACCTCAACTTCTGTGCAATTAAGAAAATAGCACAAAATCACTAACTTATTATTATATTTTTATATTGTTCATATAGCGAGTAACGTATATATCTTGTACATGTGTTGGTCTTAAAAAATGTAACATCCGTACCATGTAAATATTGTAAATATTTATGTTAACAACAAATTTCATATAAAATCACATATAAATATATTTTTTTTTTACAATACTTTTTAATAATGGTGTAATATGAAAAATTTAAATAAAGGTATAGCCTGATGAGGGCAGTGAAATGCTGCCGAAACGTCGCTGACAAATAAAATTGTCTGTTTGGTTTGCAAAAATCATTTATTAAACCTCACCATATCAATATCAGCAAACGAAGATAATGATCTATTTTATACAATATGATTAACGGTAAGTGAAGTGCTCCGCTTTATAATATATTATGTTTCAAAGCTAGTAGCTATATGCAAAATAAGTTAAGTTTTAGTTGGAGCTATAAGGATGGTTAGGTGTGAAATCGAAGTTATGTTTATTCTTGTACTTAGAAATTAAGTAAAATTAGTTACAAAGGTTTGCAATCACTATTATATGTTAATAATATAATTGTTAATTAGAAACTCTTAAAAATAAAATTTGATCCTTTTTGCGTAAGTACAAACTTTCATTCGACATATGAACTTGAATTTATCTTCATCGCTGGCTAAACCACTATTCATGTACATCAGAATCTGAAAAGTAATATTTTATCTCTTTTGCATAACCCCAAACCTTCATTTGAAACATGAGCTTGAATTTGTCATCATCGCTGGCTTACTACTATTCATTTATATAAAGTATATTTTAGAACACACTTACAGTTATAATGTCTTTATACTATTATTCAAATTGTTCATATTGGTTTTCCTAAAAATAAAACTTAATTTATAACAGTAATTCACAATGAATTATTTATCACTGGTGTAAGACTTTTAAGAAGGTATTTAGTTTGTATGGCAGGTATGCAATTGCAATTATAAAACTTTTTACTGCTAGTCCTCATTGACAAGCAAAAGGGCGATCCCAATTCTCCATCTGCCTACAGGCCTCTGCATCTGTTGGACACGATGGGAATGACAGCGAAGGTACTGCTGAGACGACGAATCCAGAGGGCAATTCAAGACGCAGGCGATCTCTCCAACAACCAACACAGTTTAAGAAGGAGTCGTTCGGTGATAGGCACATCCTCACGGCGCTACGGACATTCGGGATGTCACCTTATAGCTTGAGATAGGTCGAGAACTACCTGACAGACAGAAAGCTTCTGTATGAAACGAACGATGGGGTTAGGGTAAGACGAGTCTATACGACGCACTGCTCAGGCTCTAGATGCCAATCGGTGTGAAATTAGTGCGGTGCACGGATGACGTTGTGGTGAGCATCGTCGCGCACAATATTGGTTCTGCCCAATTCAAGCTGAGTCTAACCATGAGTCGCGTGTTTCGATGGATGCGAAGACAGAAATAGTATTGCAGACGGGAAAGCGAACACAGACTAGCCGAAGCATGATAGTGGGAGACGTCTTGGCGAGAACGAGCCCCGCCACTAAGTACGAGTACCTAGGGGTGACCCTGCATAGAAAGCTGACCGACGCTCTGCACCTCCGAAACGCAGCGGACAGGGCCGCGAAGAGGGTCGCTGAACTGAGCAGACTCATGGCCACATACGCGGGCCAAGACCTATAACCGTGTCTACGAACTCCATGCTTCTTTACGGATCGGAGATCTGGGCCGGCGTCACGAGTAAAGAAAAGTACAGAAAGCGGATAGTGGCAGTACAGCGTAAAGGTGCGCTGCGGATAGCGTGCCCGTATAGAACCGTGTCAGGGGCGGCGGGCTTCGTGATCACCGGGGTCATCCCCGTATATCTGCTAGCACAAGAACGAAAGCGGATATACGAGCGGAGTCATGAGATACAAAGAGTTCGCGCAGCGTCGGAGGAACGGGAAAGGACGCTGACAGAGTGGCAGGATGAATGGACAGATGAGAGGCAACGACGGCGACAACGGCGACAACAGTAACAAGGACGACAGCAACAGCAACGAAAACGAATGCGATGGACTCACCGCCTGATACTGAGACTAGCTCCGTGGCTGGACAGATAATTCGGAGAGGTGAATTTTTACCTCACCCTGTTCCTGTCCGGGCATGGATACTTTAGACAATACCTGTACAAGATGGGGAAGATACGAACGTCGACGTGTAACTACTGCGGGTATGGGACGATGCTGAGCACACGTTCTTTTTCTGCTCCCGCTGGACTTAAGAACGAAGCAGGCTGGAAGACATCACTGGGATGGTGACGCCATTCAGTATCGTTTCGGCAATGTTGTAAGGAAAAGACAAGTGGGACGCGATAGCATCGTATGTCGAGCTAGTCCTTCGCGAGAAACGCGATGACGGATGTCTGACAGACAGGTTAGACTGATACGAACAATAATAACTCGATCAGACTGACAAAAGACGAAACACAAGGACAGGCGGCCACAGTGGGCTAAAACGGCAAAATCATTTTCAAAATAAAATAGCTCTTCCTGGGAAGTCTTTTTTCATGAAACTTTCGCGAGCATACAGGGTTTATATCTAAATTACAGAAAAATTGAAATCAAAGGCCCAAGCCAATATGCTTACCAGAAAAACTGTAGAAAATCTGACGAAAATCTTAAAATTATGTTTAAAACATTATAACTCTTGATCTAGACGATATTTTTTTATAAAACTTTCTTAAGCTTTATGGTTTTTATCTCTAAATTACAGAAGAAAGTATAAGTAAATAACCAATTGACTTCCCTGACCCGGAAAAAATTAGGAAACCTGAGAAAAGCCTGAAAAGCATTAAAAAAATTATTACACTGAACACAGACAGTCTTTCTTCATAAAACTTTCGCGAGGTTATAGGTTTATATCTCTAAATTATATGAAAGTTTACAAGAAAATGTTCAATTCACTTCCCTGACCTTGGAAAAATCAGGGAACCAAAGAAGAGCCTGAAGATTATGTTTATGAAATTATATCTGTTGTTATAAACGGTGTTTTTTCATAAAACTTTCGCAAGCTTACAAGTTACTGTCACTAGATTATGGAAAAATTATAATAAAATGCCCAAGCCACTATCCTAACCTAGGGAAGGATCTGGGAAACCTGAAGAAATCCTGAAATTTATGTTTAAATTATTATGTCTCTTAATAAACTGATCGTATTACATAATACTTTTGCAAACTTATAGTTTTTTACATTTAGAATGCAGAAAAAATGGATACAAACGGTCTTTTTTTATAAAACTTTCGTGAGCTCATGGATTTTTATTTGTAGATTAAAGGAAATATTATAATCAAATGCCCAATTGACTTCTCTGAGCTGGAAACAATCAGAAAATCTGAGAAAAACCTGCAAATTATCTTTAAAATATTATATCTCTTGATAATAACGGTCTCATTTCATAAAACTTTGACTATCTTATAGGATTTGGTCTCTCGATTACCGGAAAAATTTTAAGGAGATGACTGATCAACTTCTCGGACCTAGAAAAAATTAGGGAACCTGTGAAAAGCCTGAAGATTATTTAAAACAATTATATCTCTGAATACAAACAGTATCTTTTCATAAATTTTCTCAAGCTTACAGGTTTTTATCTCTAGATTACGAAAAAATTGTAATCAAATACCATTATCCTAACCTACAGAAAAATCGGGAAGAACTCAAGAAATCCTAAAAATGATGTTATAATATTATAACTCTTGATAAACGGTCTCTTTTCATAAAACTTCTGCAAACATTTAGGCTTTTATCTCTGGTTTACGAAAAAGTATTTACCAAATGCCCAATCAACTTCCCTGTTCTAGAAAAAATCAGGAAACCTCAGTAAAACCGGAAAATTTCTTATGCTACACTGAAACAATGGAACTATACATAGTTAATAGATATATTTACAGTTGCGGGATAGAGGCCTATAACGTCTTATATTATTCCGAATGGAAAATACACGTTATAAATTGTATTATTATAGGAAACAAAGTGGAAATGAAAACTATTTCTAACTATGCTTCCAATTACTTATTGATAATTTCTGTTACGTAAAAACTTATAATTAGTGGTTAGAAATGAGTTATTTTACTAAAATTTACTGTTTATTTATACATATCTGGATATACTTTGTATGTTAACACGTTTAGAAGAAATCAATCCACGTTGAGTATACGTTCGCAAAATTTTTTAAAGAAAAAATTATCTGAAGAAAACGAAAAATTCATAATGTCCATAAACATGTTATTATATAGGACTCTGATCACTTCTTATTAACCTAAGCTTAGCTATACACTGATACATATTGCGATGTCAGGTGCATCCTTTTATCTCCCGTACATTCGAAATTATAAGTTTAGAAAATGTTACTTTTCATAATTTTCAGGTCGGCTTTCCGGCATAACCTAATTAGTCAACTTATATTTTAGAGGTATTAAGGCTTTATAGATGAAGTTATTTATTTTTACAATTCTTTTAATTTATATCTAAAAATATATTGTATAAATATTTAAAACTAAATTAAAAAAGGGTTGACTGATTTTGTTATGTCGGTAAGCGAGATTGAATATTTATTAGTCTAATACGCTTAAATCTCAAAGTGCGTGTAGATAAGTCAACTTTCGAGTTTATACTATCTGTAATTGATCTTAAAATTCGTCTCTTTGCATCGTCATCTAAGGTAGATTAATCGATGTCCTGTTCTTCTAGATGCTGAAGCTCAGCCTCCATTTCATCGAAGACAAGAATTCTCATACGAACCGTATCATCCTAGGTGAACGACATGACGATGTGATGCTGATCTTTAATAAAAGTTATCTTTTCTTCGAATTATTTTTCTGATGCAGAGAAACTCAAACATAAACATACGTTAGCACAGATAATTTTGAGTTCAGTGCAATGGGTGTATGCGTGCTACATTCGCTGATATTCACACTGAATCACTTTATATTCGATATGTTTTGAATAAATGAGTCCGAACTACGTTCCATTTTATGATTCGATTACTGTCAAGCCGAAAAAGCACTTTTAACTGTATTTCATGATAAAATACAAAGAAAATTAAGGATCGAATTGATAATCTCCTTCTTTTTAAAATTAGTTAAATCGAAAAATATTATCTTTAACCCGCATACGCGATTTTGTTTGATCATTATGATACTTAGTAAAACGTTTAACTCTTTTGTTTGGATAGAAAATAAACTAATGATACTACTATACATGAAAGAAATATAATTATTTTCTGTAAAATAGAAAATAATGATGTCACATCGATAAAAAAATACATAGTGCGTGTGTATAAAGTTATTTTTATAATTCTATCGACTGGTAATTGTTTAAAAGTACATGAAGCAAAAAATTAATATGTTAGTTTTATAAATGTCTTTAAATTACAAAAACGCGAGTAATGAAATCTAATCAGCGGCTGATATACGAGGGTAGTTCAATAAGTCTTTAGAATGACTAACAGATGGCGCGCGAATCGCTCCAAATCATCTGTTTTCAGTCAGCACCACTCCCGACTAGATATATGGTGCAGTCACAGTCCACATCTTCTGAGTTTACGTGTTTTTATAACCAATTGAAAAAAAAAATTGCTTGTTAAGAAAAATGGAAAAAAACGAGTTCAGAGCGGTAATTAAACATTTTCATTTAAAGGGTTTAACTCCATATGAGATAAAAAATGAATTGGACTCAGTTCATGGCACATCTGCCCCTGCCTTAGCAACGGTTTATAACTGGGTAAATGAATTTAAGCGTGGTCGTACATCAATAAGTGACGTACCACGTTCAGGAAGGCCCGTAGAAGCAACTACTCCCGAAATCATCAATAAAATCCACGATATGGTGTTGAAGGATAGAAGATTAAAAGTGCGTGAGTTAGCTGAGGCCACAAGGATATCTATAGGTGCAGTTGTTTCAATTCTACATGAAAAATTAGGCATGAAAAAGCTATCGGCAAGATGGGTGCCGCGTTTGCTCTCAGCTGAGAATAAACGCAATAGAGTGGTCGCCTCTGAGGCTCTTTTGGCGCGCATAAGTCGGAATCCTGAGGAATTTTTTCGTCGATTTGTGACTGTGGATGAAACATGGATACACCACTACACTCCTGAGACAAAGGAACAATCCAAACAGTGGATTTCCACAGGCGAACCAGCTCCAAAGAAGGCAAAGACCGTAAAGTCAGCTGGTAAGGTTATGGCTACAGTTTTTTGGGATGCACGTGGAATTATACTTATTGACTACTTGGAAAAGGGTAAAACAATTACTGGTGAGTATTATGCATCATTATTAGAGCAGCTGAAAGAAGAAATTAAAAAAAAACGACCACATTTGGCGAGAAAAAAATTCTCTTTCATCACGACAACGCCCGAGTTCACACATGCTTCGTTTCAATGGCTAAAATTGAAGAACTAAAATTCAAATTGGTCGAACACCCACCGTATTCACCAGATTTAGCCCCCAGTGACTTTTTCTTATTTCCAAACTTGAAAAAATGGCTCGGTGGACAGAGATTTACGGACAACGAAGACGTCATTGCCTCTGTAAGTGCTTATTTTGAGGAACTTCCGAAAACGCACTTTTCTGAAGGATTAAAAAAACTTAAAAAGCGATTGACCAAATGTATAGAGCTCCAAGGAGATTATGTTGAAAAATAAAAAAAAATTTACCCAAAAAAAATTGTTTTTATACTTTATTCTAAAGACTTATTGAACTACCCTCGTACAATGAAAACATAAGTCTAAAAAGTGATAAAGAAAGTCTGTTTCACTTATCTACGTAGAAGCGCCATAAAATACGTTTAACTTGTATAGATCAAGTGACCTATAGAGATTCAGCCGCTCGTTGCACATTTATTCAATTTGGATCTTGTCACTCTAAAATTGAAAAAGAAATCTAAAAATGTATTTACAAGAAAAATCTATTCCGGTTATCCCCGTACACGTGCAAGAGAAAAAGTTCGACTAGTGTAGATCAAGTGCAGCCGTAATTAGCGAAATTTATTAAATAAAGACACCTGCTGCGATAAAATAAAACACAAGTATAAAAATAAATAAATATGTAAAGTCTGTTTCAATTATCAACGTACAAGTATGAGGAAGAAAGTTTGACTAGTGTAGATTGAGTAACAAAGCAAGATCTAGCCGCTGTCGGCTACACTTATTCAATATAACTTCCGCCGTTTCGAAAATGAATCACAAGTCTATGAGTTTATAATTAAAACAAATCTTTCCCGGTTATCCTTGTACACCCACGAAGACGTTTAACTGGTATACCTCAACCAACCTAGCAGGATACGGCTGCCATTTATGTATTTATTAAGCCTGGCTCCTACAACTCTAAAATAAAAATCCAAGTAAATAAATTTAAAAATAAGCAAAATGCATTTTTACTATCTTCGTACAAATGCGAGACCAAAAGTTTAATAAGTGTAGATCAAGATGCGGCCGCCGTTAGCGTATTTTGTTAAAGTAAGATACCTACTGCTGTAAAATGAATAAATAACAAGACTAAAAGTTCATAAATGAGATAACTACCTCCCGGTCATCTTTGTTCATGCGCGAAGACAAACAATTAACTAGTGTTCGTCAAGCGACGTAGTAATATTGTTCGATAGTGAAGGGTTCGGAAATGAATAAAAAACTCGGTGAAGTTTGAAACATATATTGTAATGTATTATAGATATACTGCTCTTTTTGTAGAGCGTTTCGAAGCAGTGTAGGCGTTGGCGGTCAGAGCAATACTAATTGGAGCGCTGGAGCTTCTTCTTTATTATAGACGCTGCTCCTGATTGGCTCATTAGTCACATCGTCAACGGGCCCTTGATTAAATGAAACCATCTCTTTTCCGAACATTTCGCCCACCTTCGCCCGCAAGGTGAACGAAATAGCCTATAACATATTATGCGGATAAAGTGGTGGAAGAGAAAGAAATTAAGGCACTTGGAATTATTTAGGATTCAAGAAGGGCCAGTAGGATGGGTTTGATTATAGGTCTCTGTAGTGTAGACGTAGCAGTTCTAATGGTGACGACTCGGACCAAGCCATCCTTGCCAGGATGCACAGAGACGACTCTGTCCAAGGGCCATTTCCCAAAAGGGCTTGCTTCACTCTTGATTAAAACCATGTCTCCCACTTGCAGTGACCTTGCAGAGTTGTTTAATTTTTTACGCTCTTGTAGAGCTGTGAGATATAGCCGCCTCCCACAGTCCGCCGAAGTGCGGAGCTCCTGGTGGATTGAAGTGCCACTCAGTGCGATGAACGCTTAATTTAAGTAATCGTCAACTAACTATATGTGCAGCGCTAGTACTCATGCAGATGAAAACACCGATATAACCCTTCATAGCTCTCTTGCCACGAGACATTGTTAAACGTATGCTTAGTAGACCAACATAGTCAACTTCAACACGCTCGAAAGGCGACGTTAGAGAAACACGAGCATGAGGTAAATCACCCATTTTTTGCACACCGAATTGACTGGAGTAGTGCCTGCAAACGGTGCATGTTGAACCAATATCTTAACAGTCCTTCTGCTCTTTACCAAACAATATTATTTTCTTACTATGCGCAAGGTAAGCTGTGTTCCACCGTAGAGACATTTGAAGTGGCACTGCCGAATAAGCAACGTAGCCAACGTAGTAGCAGCAAGGAAAATAAGTGGGTGTTTGAAAGCGTGGTCAAAGGGAGCGTTCGAGAGACGACCACGTACTCGCAATAAATCCTCAGTAACGACTGTATTAAACTTTAACAAATGGGTCTTTGAGTTTAAAAATAGCAATTTCCTTAGAAAAGTAATATCTTTGGTAGAGGTAAACCCAGAGTAAACGAGCATTTTTCAAATCACTGGAAAATAGTTGGACACTAGAATCGTCTTGACTAGACTGCGAAAACTCTAAATTTAAGAAATTGGGACTGGAACTGCTGTGAGATATGTTCTCTAATAACGTTTACTTCATTTGAATAGGAACTCAAGACAATATGCAGTAATACGAAATCACTTTGATGTAGAATAATACTTCTCGACCAGGTCCTACAAATCTGCAGAATTTGTATTGCATTCTGGCAATTCTTTGGAGCGATGGAGGTTATCATCCTTAATACTAGTGTTTAGACTTACTAAATGTCTATATACAAGACTGTAGCGATAATACTGAACTTCCGACCAAGCAACTGCAGTCTCTCTCAAGAATTGAGGACCACTCCATTAGAGACTATGATCCTGAAGTTCGGAAGGTTCGATGCCAAGTGAAGCAATGTCTGAGGGATATTCAAAAGATCGAAGATAGTGCCATTCAGCTTCAAGCACTGAGGTGAGTATATCAGAAGAGCGATTTACAGAGCGATTTACATCAAGCGAATTTGACCAGAGATGACTGGAAATTGGGAAAATGCAAAATACTGTCCTACAACATGATCTCCAATTTACCACCTGACAATTTTCATAATATTAAAATGGACATAATTGTTAATCAAAACAACTTAAAAAATGCTGCGACCACTCAAATTAAGGGTCTTGTTATCAGTTTTTAACTAAAGTTATGATCAACTCTCCATTACGTAAATTACCGGAAGTAAATTACATCAAACTATGACATAAAACATTTAAGATGCTATTAGAATTGCACAATATTGAGACTGGAACAGTTTCTATATTTAGATTTATTTAAATTTGCCAATTTTCATGTAGATTCTGTTCGGAACAAAGATTCAAATAAATTTTGGGTTTTGAAAAATCATCGAAAATTAGAGTCTTGAAAAATGTACAAAGATAGCCTGTTTTTTGTTAAAATTTAACGCATATGGCTCTTAACTTAGAAAAACAAATTTTTTTGATGAAGCGGATGTGGTTGACTTTCCATTTTAGTGGTATGGTTAGTTACTAAAGTTTTTTTGCCTTGATTTATAAAGTTTCAATAATTTTCTTACCAAATTTATTAGAAAAGTGCATAAATGCACTTAAAAAACTTCGAAATCGAAGTAGGAACCGTTACATCTCAATGTCCAGCGCTTGCCTTGCAGGAGAGTTATTTTTTCACATTTGTCTACTTTTGAAAGGGTTACAAGAAGGAGAATCGAAACTTTTAAAATTTTGGACCACGCTAATGTGTATCCCAGACACAGCAGAAGCAGCTTGGACAAGGGCTGGTCAGACGCGAATAGCAATATCAGCAGCTTGGAGAGGCTTGCGTCAAACTTGCAGAGCACCAACGAGGCCTTCGGGGTGTGTTCGTATCCTACACACAGTGAAAACTGCTTGTACAAGGGCTGCCCAGATGCGGACAGGACGCCCAGAAGTTTGAAGCACCTACTGGGCCTTGGAAGTGTGTGTGAATCCTACATATAGCAACAGCAGCTTGGACGAGGGTTGGCAGGCTTTAGACAGCACTCACAGCAGCATTGAGAGACGTGCGTCAGGCACGTAAAGGACCAGCTGAACCTTGGAAGTGTGTGTGTACCTCACACATAGCAGACGCAGCTACGGGCGACGTTCAGCAGCACGCAGAGCACCAGCAGATCTTGGAGTATTGTATTTTCGAAACACAGCTTCAGCGGCGGTCCTCGCCGGCAGACGCCATAGATGGTATGTTGGCTAGATGCGTCGAGCAACTGCGTTGGCTACTAAAGTGCACGAGATGGCGGCAGACGTATGCTGTACTAGCGTCGCTCGCGTAGAGAGTATTATTGAGGTGTGCGAAGATAAGGTCGCGCTCTTATTTTATTTTTATTTGCTCACCTGTATATTTTGTCCTGGGTGAGTTGTTCTTTTCATAGGCGATGCCAATGCTTCATTGAGATGATGCGCTGCAGGTACGCCAAGCTTCTGGTGCTCGTTGTAACTTTATATGCGACGTAGATGGGTGCCCGTGGAGTTGGCTTTGCGTGTTAGCGATAACAGGTATGTTTTCCACGGCTTTGTAGGGTTTGCGATCGAGATGCCGATACGCAAATTTTACTTGAATCCGAAAAGGCTACGGAGTCAAAGAAATTCGTCGATGGAATTCCCGTGTTTTCGAGGTTCCAATATGGCGGCAAAGCGGAGAACGTTTTTTCTGGTTTGTAGATAGAGTTTGGTAGCGTTTAAATTAATTAAACTTACCGGAGCGACTCGGGGATCAGAGCAATACTAACTGGAACGGTAGGAAGAGTGCGTTGCGCTCTCATCACCTAAGCTACTTCGTCATTTGAGACGCTGCTCCTGATTGGCTCATTAGCCTCAACGTCAACAGGTCTTTGATTTAAATGAAACCGTCTCTTTTCCGAACAAATATACAGCCGCTGTTTCCGGATTTACTAAATCTGGCCCCTGACGCTCTAAAATGAATACCCAAGTAAATAAATTTAAAAATAAGAAAAATCTATTCCGATTATCCTGGTACAAGTGCAGGGCGAAAAGTTCGACCAGTGTAGATCAAGCTGCTATAAAATAAAGAATAAACAAGACTAATAGTTCATAAAAAAGAGCTCTTTCCCGGTTATCCTCGTACAGGTGCGACGAAAAAACTTTGACTAGTGTAGGTCAAGCGACCCAGCTATATACAACTGTTATACACATCTATATTACAATATTCCTTTCATTACAGGAGGAACTTCTCAGCGTACATGATTGTAGGTTAATCAATTATGAGTTGTGCTAAAACTTTATCGAAGCACTCTTTCGTTAAACATATTTATTAGTATTATTCATAAAATTATTAATAATAATAACAAAGAAAAAATTAAATAAATTAGTTTTAAAATATACGAAAAATGTTTTTGACATTAAAGTGTTGTTAGATTAAGTAAATGTTAAAAAGAGTCAAACAAGAAACAAATAAAAAAAATATTAATCAAGTCATGTACGAGGGTAGTTCAATAAGTCTTTAGAATGACCAACAGATGGCGCGCGAATCGCTCCAAATCATCTGTTTTCAGTCAGCACCACTCCCGACTAGATATATGGTGCAGTCACAGTCCACATCTTCTGAGTTTACGTGTTTTTATTACCAATTGAAAAAAAAAATTGCTCGTTAAGAAAAATGGAAAAAAACGAGTTCAGAGCGGTAATTAAACATTTTCATTTAAAGGGTTTAACTCCATATGAGATAAAAAATGAATTGGACTCAGTTCATGGCACATCTGCCCCTGCCTTAGCAACGGTTTATAGCTGGGTAAATGAATTTAAGCGTGGTCGTACATCAATAAATGACGAACCACGTTCAGGAAGGCCCGTAGAAGCAACTACTCCCGAAATCATCAATAAAATCCACGATATGGTGTTGAAGGATAGAAGATTAAAAGTGCGTGAGTTAGCTGAGGCCACAAGGATATCTATAGGTGCAGTTGTTTCAATTCTACATGAAAAATTAGGCATGAAAAAGCTATCGGCAAGATGGGTGCCGCGTTTGCTCTCAGCTGAGAATAAACGCAATAGAGTGGTCGCCTCTGAGGCTCTTTTGGCGCGCATAAGTCGGAATCCTGAGGAATTTTTTCGTCGATTTGTGACTGTGGATGAAACATGGATACACCACTACACTCCTGAGACAAAGGAACAATCCAAACAGTGGATTTCCACAGGCGAACCAGCTCCAAAGAAGGCAAAGACCGTAAAGTCAGCTGGTAAGGTTATGGCTACAGTTTTTTGGGATGCACGTGGAATTATACTTATTGACTAGTTGGAAAAGGGTAAAACAATTACTGGTGAGTATTATGCATCATTATTAGAGCAGCTGAAAGAAGAAATTAAAAAAAACGACCATTTGGCGAGAAAAAAAATTCTCTTTCATCACGACAACGCCCGAGTTCACACATGCTTCGTTTCAATGACTAAAATTGAAGAACTAAAATTCGAATTGGTCGAACACCCACCGTATTCACCAGATTTAGCCCCCAGTGACTTTTTCTTATTTCCAAACTTGAAAAAATGGCTCGGTGGACAGAGATTTACGGACAACGAAGACGTCATTGCCTCTGTAAGTGCTTATTTTGAGGAACTTCCGAAAACGCACTTTTCTGAAGAATTAAAAAAACTTAAAAAGCGATTGACCAAGTCTATAGAGCTCCAAGGAGATTATGTTGAATAATAAAAAAAAATTTACCCAAAAAAAATTGTTTTTATACTTTATTCTAAAGACTTATTGAACTACCCTCGTAGAATCGACCCTAAAGTTCCTTTAATAAATATTGTATTCACAGTAACTAAAAACTGTGACGTGCATAAATAAGATTTTGTGATTTAAGAAAGTTTTTATTACAAATATTATCAAGTATCCTAAAGTAAAAAATGTTGTTGACTTTAGGAATAAAAGAATTACTATTTTTAAAAAATTTCTGTATCGAAGTGTGTGCATGTGTGTGTGTTTGTGGGTTTATGTATGTGCGTGTGTGTTGTGTGTATGTGTGTGTATATATATATATATGTATGTGTGTGTGTATGTCTGAATATTAATCTAAATATACAGGGTCAAAATTAATGTTTCAAGGCCCATTTTTTTTTACTTTTTTTAAAGGAAGGGGGCTAAAAAATTGATTGGATAGAATAAAACCATCTATTCGTATTTAATGCAGGCGTTTGGAAAGTTTTTTTGAGAATACTCCCATGACTACAAATTTTAAGTACGCACAAAATATACTAATGGAACCCTTAACCATCCTGTGCAGGAGTTATTATCCCAGAAACACCTTCAAAATGCAGTAATTTTTAAAAGCAAGCGTGAAACGTAAATGGGAATGTTTTTAAGGCTTTTGGGATCGCTGATTACGAATATGCAGTCAGAATTTCGAAATTCAAAATGGCGGATCCAATATGGCAACGACATACGAAATTTCTGGACCTTACGAGTGTTTTAAAAGAAAATAACACTATATAGATTTTCGTCGTCGCTGATTACAAATGTGCAATCAGAATTTTGAAATTCAAAATGGCAGATCCAATATGGTGGCTACAGAAAGTATTTTTGAATCTTGTGCAACTTTTCTCAATAAAAATCTAACGTGAATAGATTTTTTAAATCATAAATATTAAATTTACCATCAAAACTACAAAATGTATATTGGCGGTTAATCCAATATGGCCGTCATATAACAGATTTTGAGATATTACAATTTTGTCAACCAAATTCCGACTAACCTCACTAAAGAGAGTCCCACTGGCCAACCTCAGTCTCCCGCCCAAGGGATGCTAGTTATTACGTATGAAAAAAGTGGCGAGACTCGGGCTCGAATCATGACCCTCTGAATCCGGATGCAGATGCGCTCGGTTTTAGACCGATGCTGCCACCGTAGACTGCAGTTTCTCATCGTTTTCATATGCGCTATTGCGTCACGCTCCGTGACACTCCCCTCGGACGACAGAACGGCGTCCTCGTCGTTCGAGTGATGTAGGGAAGTTGTTTCTTTCTCCCATGAATTGGAGATTCATCTTTATGTGTCTATGTGTCTCGAGAGCCAGATGTTTTATTAATCCACGGGACTGGAGAGCACACGTACCTCGGACGTCGACTTGTATTACGGGCGTTACCTTAATTGTCGACTGCGGTAATGCAGCTATCTTCTAATCCAAAAGTGTGGATAAGAACACTCGAGAGAGTACCAACCGGCCAACCTCACTCTCCAGCCCAAGGGATGCTAGTTGTTACGTATGAAAAAAGTGGCGAGACTCGGGTTCGAATCATGAGCCTCTGGATCCAGATGCAGATGCGCTCGGTTCTAGACCGATGCTGCCACCGTAGACTGCAGTTTCTTATCGCTTTTTATATGCGCTATTGCGTCACGCTCCGTGACACATTCAATAAGTATAAGAAACAGTAATTTTCTTATTTTTTAGATTATAATAATTTTATAATAACATTCTAAATCGTATTTCAAATTCATCCTATCTTATTGGATACATTCTAAGCTTTAATTTGCGGGGTCGTTGATGTGTTAAAGTCAATTTGGCCAAAAGTTATGATAAAAATGTTTGGACGAGTAAAGTCGTCCTCCTACACACGGGAACATCTCCATTTGGACAAATATACTTGGCTTTCTACGTAGGAGGGTTAAAAACAAATAAAAATTCAAACACAATAACAGTTCAATAGCACCAATAAGTACGAATAAAAATACAAAATAATATAAAAACTCGTTAAGAACAATAAAACGCACACACCTGTTACGCCCCGGCTGCATGACAGTTCAACTATTATTACTCAATCGCTTTCTTTAGGTACTTGGCCAGGGCCACTCTATTTAGGGCGGGCGACAAACGAAATGTAAACATGGAGTGGCGAACACAACATGCGGCTAGTTCACGACAATAAAGGGGTTGTAAAAAATACGGAAAGGAAAGAGTAAGGTAATGATGTGTGGGGCTTACCTCTTTTCATCTTTCCTTTGTATACGTTATCCAGGAGCGGCACTGCTCAGCACGGCTCGGCTCGCTCTCGGTTCGGCTCATCCTCTTGGCAGTACTCGAAGCCAAGAGAAATTCAAATGAATTTAACGCGAATTTATTTGTACTGTTATGTATTTATTTACCAAGACAGTAATATTCTCATACAAGCTACAAGTTGATCAAGAACAATATTCTAAGTGAAATATTAGAGTTAATACAAGTATATTTCGCAAACGGACAGAGATTCATTCTCTGGAAAATTTTGATTGAAAAAACGCGGTCGTTTGGGCGCTGGCCAGCTTATATAGGCAGGTTAATGGGAATTTCGGTAATGCAGGCAGGTTAATGGGAATTTCGGTAATGCAGGCAGGATGAACTGGACCAAACGGGTGGAGGAAATGGTAGAAGCACTTTTCACGATTTTGGAGGGAAGCGCCTATGCTTCTCATATATAAGGCAGAAATTATGTGCGGATATCGTTGGGAACCAATCAGTACAACCAATTGTATTCATCTATGTGGTTAGCAGGTAAAGTCGACTAGTCGACCAGCAAGCATGAGCTCTCCTCTGAGGAGGTTCCGTGAAGACACAAATCAGAATAAATAATTTAGACAGTTAACACATTTAACTATCTCAGGTACCTAGGCTATATTTAGTAATAACAATAATGATTACAATTCAATAATTGGTCTATTTTAGAATACTCGTTGAGAATCGCAAATTTAAAGATGGCCAGTGCCGGCCATTGAACGCGCAACGTTTAAATACGGCCAAGTAACCGCGTCACCAGGTCATTCGAATTTCCAACCCCGCTACCATAAATTTTCCCTAATCTCGCCTATTTATTCCCGCAATTATTAACCCCTCGTAAATAACCGTTAATGTATTTAATCATTGTGGTCCCATTATATTATTCGGCCAGTATGGAGCCAGCACTACGTAAGTACTGGTAATTTTTTATGTTCTTCCTCCGATTATTCGGAAACTACTGAACCGATTTTGATAATATTTTTTTAATAAAAGAGAATTATCCCATGGTGGTTCCATTATATAACTGGGCCACTATGGAGCCAGTACTACGTCAGTACTGGCAATTTGTTATGTTCTTCTGCCGATTATTCGGAAACTACTGAACCGATTTGGATAAACTATTTTTTGAATAAAATAGAATTATCCCATGGTGGTTCCATTATATAACTGGGCCAGTATGGAGCCTGTACTACGTCAGTACTGGGGTTTTCATTTTATGCTTCACAAAGCATGTTTTTTTCTAGAATTACAAAGCTTCCTGTAGGAGGAAGCAATATTAAATAAATTAATATTGATTTAAGGTGATCCTATAGTAAAATTAGACGAAAAACTCGATTTTTCTTATTTCATTTTCTGATACTTTGTACATTTTTAGAACAGAAAAACAGTTTTTTCAGACGCATACATTGTTGGTTGACCTACATTACAATATAAATTGAATGAAACTCAGCACTTACAACTAAAAGGTCTGAAATAAAAAAAATTTTTGAAAAAAAGAACCGACTTCGAAAAATGCACTAAAAAGTGTGAAGAAAATGCACTAAAAAGTGTGAAATAATTCACAAAAATGTTCTCGAAGTCAGTGCCGAATTATAAATTGACATATACCATCACACACCCTATTGTGGAGAAAATGCTTTTAAAAAGAACTTCCAATGCAACAATCTTCTTCAAATGATAGTCATCGGCTAAACTATCACATATAATTCAAATAATACTGTTACAATTGTAACTGCTGGCGCGAGCTTTTATGTATTATTCCCGGAATAATCTTTATATTGTTTAGTTTGCATTAATTTGACTAGCTTAGTAATTATTGCAATATTTTCGTTAATTAAATACAATCCAGTTATTATGGTCAGATCCATTTCGGATTTCGCTTCAATCAATACGGGTTCCTCTATACTAAAATTTTTTAAATTAGCTAAAAACATTTCTTTACCGAGCTCGGACTCCCTTATGCTCAAAATGATATCATTTTCAATAATTAATCGCTCGCAGGTCGATAGATAACAATTTGATTTCGGTTTTTTCGTTGCTGATTTTTGTTAAATAAATCAGGATGTCAAACGCTTCATTCCGGTTAAGGTAGTTTCTTATCCCCCCCCCCCCCCCCTGTCGGTATCGGATCCTGCCGCATACGTTAATGCTAGGTTGTCGAATGTTTGCTTAATTTCTTGTAATTGTATTATTTTGGTTTGTTGGAAGTATATCTGGCCGATGGCTGCAGCGTCTGTGAATTTTTTGTAGACCTCAGAATTGGTTACGTTGTTCAGTACTTCTTCAAAGAAGGCCTGTATTTCTAGTATCCGGCTTATCTCAATTGCCGTCGCGATCCGCCATGTTTCTGATGTGAATCGAATTTCCTCGACTCCGATATATAATATTCCTGGATTATCTATCGAGGGTTTTTTTATGATACCCTCGGCGTTGCTGCTCAGAAGTAGTGTTGATATCAGAACGAGATATATTTTGTTTAGAAACGAAATCTTTTTTGTATGTAACAAATTTTGTAACATAGTGTACATTTTTTTACGTCCTCATCGGGTTCTAGCTCCAAGTTATCTCCCGCTTGTGTCAAACTCTTGTAAAAGTAGGGCTGCGATTGTCGTAATATGTCTATTACCACTTCTTCGCTTAATTCCGGTTGGTCTAAACGATTACGCTCTAGAGCGTGCGTCGTGATATCACATGTCGGTGTATCTTTCGTCCGTGATTCCCTCCTACCTGTCGCGCGGTCACTCTCGCGTAATGGCTTGCTTGAGTGAGAGTCGGTGGCACTCATGGCTAGCGAGTCGCCCTCCTCGCGTTCTGCTCCTAATTTTTATTCTGTATACTATCGTTAAGTGCAGAGCTCGAGCGCTTGCGTCCTAGTGCCATAGCGGCGTATATTGACGCATTTCTTCTATCAATTTCTCTTAGTGTAACCAGTTACATTTCGTCTATTCCTTCGATTATTTTTCCCTCTAAAAGAATCCTAGCGCTTTTTAGATTCCTAAATACTTGAGTTATTCCACAATATAAAGCACGTTAGGACCGGGATAGTATGCATTAACTCGTACGCGGTCCTCATTACGACTAGCGTTAGGCTGTTTTGCATTTCTAAGGGCATATAATGGAACGTCAGCAAACGTTTTCTGTGTTGCCCACATAGTGACAACTTCCGCGATTTCTTATCGTCCTGCTAATCGAAGTCTGCGCTGACTTCGATGTGTGACATGTCCCCTGTGAAATCATGTTTTGCGCACGATATGAGAAATGACAAAATGTGCAATCGGCCGCGAGTTCTTCTAATAATAGTAAAGTGCTGAAAATTTTACAATTTGAAGGTAATTTGATTTTTAATAGGATGTGCAAAAGATCTTTTTCTGTATAAAGTTGTAATGGATCTTCCACGAATTCTTGATAGCAACCTTCACAAAATAAGTCTACAGAGCTTCTCGTGTAAACTTTAGGTAAACCTCCTCTCCGAGCGTATGAGAATTTTTCGTTCAATTCTAATGTAACTTGATTTTCGTCTATGAGCTCAGAAATGCGACGTGTACAATTCGAGCTTTAACTATCTGTAAATCGCTGTATGATCTTACGTTTACATTAATTTTAGCATACTTTTTTGTATGTTTTTACTATCGTCTAAACGCCCCTGAATTTGTTTCACGTGGTTTTTAGCGTGCTCAAGTCTCTAAACAAAAGTAAAAGTGTTTAAAGTTTTTTTTATTTTTTTATTCATTTAATCGAATTTAGCATGTTTTCAGTAAATTTAAATATTAAAATAGTTATAATTTCAACTTCTTGTATATGCTTCAGTATACTGATGTTATTCGTAGAGCTATCGTTTAGTAATTTTTGAAAAACACAATTTTTATCTGAGATTGTTCTCTCGTCCATGTCGTCTTCGACGACATTGGGATTTTGGGAATGGGGTAGTGGGGAATTTTGTATATTAAACACATTAGAATTGGGACTGGTGATAATAGGATTGATTGCCGTCTTTGTTTTATTGCGATAGGAATGTAAATAAGGGCTTAGGAGTTCTGACATTGGTTTTTTTTATTTAAATCCTATCGTAAGCATCTTGTTTTGTTTTTTAGGTAAGAAATATTTTCTCTTAGTCTTGTTTTAATTTGATTCTACAAAAAATAGAGCTATTATTCTAAGGGAATATAGGACTTTAATTTTCGATGGTAGCAGTTTGAAGACTCTCTGGATTAGCCTTGAATTGAAAATTCTAATTGTTTTCATTTTGATTATTAGAAATTGATTTAAAGCTCTTTTGTCTTTCAATTTGAGGAGATTAAAAATTCTGCTGATTATCTATTTGAGAATTAGCACTTGGTTGAGAAGTAGGATTATTAGAATTATAATTTGATTGTTAATTCTTGTGGTTTTCAATCTACCTCCTGCACCTTGTGCTACCTCTTCGCGAATTATAGTGCCCTGTGGTCTGTTAATGTCTGTCCTCTCGAATTTTTGGACAGTGGTTTCTGGACGCACCGCATGCTAATATCGTGCTTTTTTTACGTTCTTCGACGCTTGACGGTCTCCAGATCCTTACCACTACACTGGTGTGTGAGTTTTTATATTATTTTGCATTTTTATTCGTACAGTTGCTATTGCACTGTTATAGTATTCGAATTTTTATTTGTTTTTAAGGGTTCCATTAATTATTCTTGCTATCAGTGTATCGATGGTCTCTATGAGACATACATTTATTTAAATATCTAGGTATATTCATTATTGTGCGGTTATTTGTGTGATAATGTATTATATTAGCTTTGTATTAATATATTTGTTGTGTACTTCAAATTTCTAGCCATCAAGAGGTGAATATTCGCAGGAAATCTCCCGAAACGTTGGCATTAGATATGAATAAATAGTTTTGTTTCCGGAGATCAATTTAGCCTATTTTTTCATATTTTTTTTGTTTTTAGACGTGTTTTGGTTTCTAGCAGCTTTTCCATTTTTGAGTTTTAGTATTTCGAAATTTTGGGTATGTTTGAAATAATATTCTTACGATCGTGAGATTCGACTGTCGAAGATTCGAATAGTCACGCGTCGCCATGCATGGTATTTGTTGGAGTAAATATAACCTGAGTTCGTGTTCTTTTATAATAAAGAGTGCTGTTATTTAAATACCCATAAACCCGGTTATAACATTTAGGGGCTCGATCGGCATAGCGAAAAATGATAACGCACGCCAAAATTGAAAGTAACCGCGACGGAATGATGACCAAATCAAGGAAGTTCTTGATCGGGTAATGATGACCTGCCCCGAAATGAGCAAGGTGTTGGGAACGCACTTGACTAAACCAGCTAAGTCATATTGTATTCGACACTTAACCTACAAAAACACAAACACCAGTAAGTTCGCGAGTTTAAAAATTCCGATTTTGCTGCTGCTGAATAATACTGCTTAGTATCGGTTAAGGTTTAGATATTGGGTTGGGTAGGTTATGTAGTTGGTTTGTCATATTTTTCTAGGGGTCGGCTTCTTCAATTTACGTTGAACTTACGGGCATACATACTCGCACACACCAAATATTTACGCTAACATTCATACTAGTAAAGTCAGTAAGGATATTGATTTTGTTTACACTCATCTTATAGAATGATCGCGGCGAACATCTAGGTAACCTAGCTGAGACTATAAATGGCACCATTCGACTCCGAATGCCATCGCCGATTCATCCTTGTGAGATCTGATATCTGTCGTTATAAACCTTATCACAACCTGTACATTTGCAAAATCAACGATAGTCGTCGTATAATTCACTGCTGTGCTCACACACATTTTAAGAGACGGGTCCGTCTATTAATTTCTGGAAGTGATGATTGAACTTTGTACATGGAAGCATTGCTCGGTAACTTGTCGCCTGGTATGGGTCAAGGTATAATATGTTGGTGGCGGATCCTGGAAGTCATCATTGGAAGTAAGAAAATAATCAACCTGCTTGAACAGAAGTTTTAAGAATTAGAAGGATCCTTAGATTATAGGGACGACAATCTGAAGAAGAGGAGAGTATTGTTATGATTATAAAAATCAACTATTAAAGGTTCGAACACTCGCGCATCGCCATGCATGATAGCGCAGGTAATATATCAACGATTGAGAGCAAGTGACAGCTTTTTTAAAAGTCAAAATATAATCTACTTATACAATTACATAAGTTTACACATCTTTTTCTGCATGTCACGTATATTAAAAAGCATTAAATCATTGCTATATGTGCTAATAAAATTACAACTTTTTAATGTCATCATTACTATATGTGCCCGTTAAGATAGTCAAAATGACACCCCTCCTGAATCGGAAAACTACTCATACACACATGTTTATATAAGGAAAAAATTTTTTTCGTAATTTATTTACCCCCCACCCCCAAATCCCCCCCTCTTCACCCTCAAATCGCGAGAAACCTCTATTATCACATTATGATTTTTTTCTCCAGACCTTCACGGGAAAACTTTTTACAAAAAATCAGGCACATACGCCATGCAGTTATACAACTATACACATTTGGTCAGCACTCAGGAGGTACGAATTCAAACCTAAAGAAATCATTAAATATTTAAAACCTTTATAATTCGGAGCCATCGAGACCTGCAGGGCTAAATTTTCCCGGAAATCATGTATTTTAATATTCTACAATTTTTAGAATCGTTTTCAGATTTTTCCGAAAGGTGGGATTCCATCAAAATTATTTATGATTTTTAAGCCATTTTCGACCTTTAAACAGTTCTCAGATATATGATTAGTCTCGAAAGTGAATAATTTATTCACTTCTTATCAAATCTTACCATAAACAATGCATTCTCAAGCGCTTTGTAATTTTTATTACGTAAAAACCGCATTTTTTAATTAATTTATTCATTAAAATGGCTAAAAAGACATTCAATTGGTCTCCAAAGTAAATAAATTATTCACTTTGAATCAAAAACTATCATAAACAGTGCATTCTCAAGCGCATTGTAATTTTTATTTCGAAAGAATCGCATTTTATAATTAACTTATTCATTAAAACGGCTAACAACCGCGATTTTTATGCTCTTTCTTAGCGATATTCTGCCTTTAAGGAGGTTATATGTGTAGATATATGTCATAAATACAATTTTTACTACAATTTAATATCACATAATGATATAAAAGTCAATATGTTATGAACTAAGGAGTTTTTGTCAAACTAAAAAAACATTTTTTATCGAAATTCCGTAGTATTTTTGAATCACCAAATTTGATGATTTTGACAGGTCCAAATTTCTGCCCAGATATCGATGAAATTTTAAGCTGAGCGCCTCAAGCAATTTTATTGAAAAACATTTCAATGGTAGTTTTAGATGTAAATTTTAAGATAAAATAAGATTTAGAATGTTACTATAATTTAGTTATAAATTAAAATTAAAGAAAAACATAACAATAATTGGCTTGTTTTACGACATTCAGGCTCGTATGGAATTTACCATGTAAATCGTTTTCTGATACAATAATACAATTTCTTTTATTTTTTCTTCCTAACTGGGTTATAGTACCATTCTAAATCTTATTTTATCTTAAAATATACATCTAGAACTATAATTGAATTTTTTTTCAACAAGATTGCTCGTGGCGATGATTTTAAAATTTTGTCGGTGTCTGGGCTGAAATTTGGACCGATCAATATCATCAAATTCGGTGATTCAAAAAACACTATCATATTTTGCATTAAATTATCCATCCAAAACACACGGACTAAAGTACTTTATCTTTCATTGTTCTCGAGATACAAATATATACATTTTAAGAAAAACAAAAAACAATGCAAATAATCATGTTTTCCATTTTAGCATAAATCCTGAACCAATATAGGTAGGGGTATGAATCTTTTTACATATTTTGGGTATAAAATACATCAGTTTCTGAAAATTTCAGAGCTTTAAAATTTTTCACTTCCTATCTTGACGCGGAATCACCCGTATACATTTAGTTTAGAACAATTTCATATGGGAATGATTTACTAGGTTTGAGGAAGCTACCTTCCAATGAATTGGCAGCAGTTTTAAAGACGCCAGGTAGATGACACAAAGTCGGGAAACAAAAAATGGCGTACGAAATAAGTATAATAAATTATTTATTTGCTCCAATTTATTATATTTGCTAAATCATTGTTTTAAAAAGATTAATATTCCACAAAATACTGCAAGATAGCTAAATTTATATGCAAAATAAATTTAATTTTGTCCGTGAAAATTATACCAGAGACAAACTCAACATGAAACAAAAATTAAACCAAAAATCTGAATCTATAAAATAATAGTTTTTCAAAAAATTAAATATAAGGGGCAATATAAACAGAACTAAGATAATATAAATATTGAGATTGACTTTTTTTATGAAAAAAAAACTCTTTTATACTTTTTTAAAACAATTTTAATAATGTTACAGCTTATTGCTTAATAAATATTTTTTATAGAATGAAATGTGTATAAAAGCTACCCTGCTTAAATGATCCCATTGGTAATATACAAAATTCCCGTTGAATACGATTAATTTTATTTAAAACCTTTACAGTAATGTGATAAATTATTGTAAAAATAGTGGTAGTGATACTGCCCGTACTTTTTATATAAGTCACTTTATTTGTGTTTTCGACTAATTATTAATTATTAATAGCGTGTTTTATAATATAAGTTTAATGGGTCGAATATTTTTAATGGTGTAATCTTCTTTTTAAAAAATCAATACAACCTATTAAATGCATTTTGTAAAACATGCTATTAATTGTAACGAGCCGCGTATAATTCGCGAACGGGAAGACGCGAAAGGGACATGAGACGCCAGCTCATGCCCACGCGCGGCAACAGGTGTGAAGACGAGAGCGAGAAGGAGCGGGGGGCCACGGCCGCGGAAAGGAAGAAACACTACCGCTCGACTCCTCATGCTGTGTGCCTCGCGTTTAGAGACTCTCCGACGCCATCTTAGAAGACGCTACCGAGGATGCCGACCATCAGCCGCTGTGGTGGTGTAACGAAGGACGCCGAAGAAGGGAAATCCGAAGCGAAGCGCAGAGAAGCGGCAACGAGAGTTTCGCCGGACAGAAACAGCGAGCGATATTGTCAACAGGGCGTCATCAACAGGTACCGTCGCACTCTAGTTAAAGAAGTAAGGTCTAGCCCGCGGCAACCACGGACGTTTATAGGGCCACACTACGAATAGTGTGCTGTGCCTTCAAGATAAAAGGGCTCCGTTCAGCCCACGGTGAAGAGGGAACGCGCGCGATCGCAACCCTCTCCGATTCCGGCGGCGTATTCAGCGACGGTCGTGCTGAACACGCAAGCGACGCTCGACCTACGCGATTTTTATTTTGTTATTATCAACTCGCTTTTTATATGTTAAAGTAATTGTAAAATGTTTATTTATTATCGTTTTAGAATATAGCTTCTATTGTTTTATTAAATCAGTGCATCATTAATTAACCCCAACCCGCTAGCTCTTCGCGTTACGCAAGCATTAGCCTTTGAGTTTTCGCGCTCCTTACAGGCCGCGAAAACCAGGGCGTCGAGGAAACTCCGCTCGAAGCCGAATCCTCGTAGATTCGGTGTATACGCGGGAAAAGCCTGCACAGCTACACCGGGGTAAGACTACAGCGGCGAGTCGCCTCAAGCCGCCTCGAAGGTAGGAGCTGCGATAAGCCGCGCACACGCGTTGCGTGTGGCGCACGCCTGCAGAACGCTAGCACAGTCAGTTAATTAATAGTTATTAATGATTGAGCACCCTATTATATAATCAATAATATCAAGTCAAAAACGCGGTGAAAAGAATTCATATAAGAACTACAGACAATGTTGTGATAAGCAATACATTAGCACCATTTTCGGAAAAACGTATCTTCTTGGAATGGAATTTTTATGTAGAGTTAATACATTTGAATCGGAGATTTGTATACGAAAATACCCGATTAACTAATGCGATATTTTATTTTGTGTAAATAAACATTTAAATGCAAGTATGACAATTCGGGAATTCCGCTGCATTCAGTATGCGAGCTTTAGTAAGACTGTAATTGTTAGTGTTCCTATTATGCATGTGAAAAATCAGCCACAGAAACTGGTTATCTAGAGTCACTCGATCTTGATGGCGTTCTCCATTATTTGCATCGATTATACACTAATTTACCTTATATAATCTTTACATGACGCTTAAGGTAGACCAACGAATGGTGGATATATATATATATATATATATATATATATATATCGCACTCAATCTCCCTTAAGAAACAGAATAAATAATAATTTATTAATATATGAACCATCAGGCTATATCTTTTATTTAAATCAGATTTCATATTAAACTATTATCGTTGAACAATATCGTATATGAGACAGAATATTTTATGAATGCGTCCGCAGCCTTCTGTGGTAGAGATGAAACAATCTGTGTTACATGCAGTATTATTTTTTTTAATGAGCTGTCTTTTAAAATTATTTGCAATTTATTTTAAAAATTTTAAATAAATCTAGTCAATTTTTTTATATATTTTATATATCTATTAATGAAAGTAATTTTTACATAAATGAGACAAAAATGAAACAAAATGTATTTATAACTACTGAACCTCAACTTTTGTGCAATAGTAGTACTTGCTACACTATCGCTAGACACAACAAATCCCCACTCCTCCACCTTCATCCCCCAACAGTTTTGTGGTGGAGTAGATAGAAGAGTGTAGGGGGGGGGGGGGGTTAGAGATTGTCACAGCGATAGTGTAGCAGTGGCTTGCTTATATGCTGTCTCCCTTTTTCTTTATCACTACCTCTCTCTCTCTCTCTCTCTCTATCACTCCCTCTCTCTCTCCCTCTCTCTCTCTCACTCCCCCTCTCCCTCCCTTCCTCTCTCTCACTCTCTCTCTCTCTCTCTCTCTGACTCTGTCTAGAGTCTGTACTCTCTATACGTGCACACACGCATCTGTATCGCTATCGTTCAAAGTTTCTTTACGCCGCCGCCGTACCTTCGGGTATGCTATAGTGTGGCCCTCAAGTAGGGCCACAGTGCAAGACTCTTCCACCAAAGTTATTTTTCATCAGGTGTGCTGTATTTATACAGCAATTTCTTTTTTGCACTGGTGCCTCAGGTTTGAGGTTAGTTATATTATAATCCTGCTGCCTCACCTCGAGCGCTAAAGTCTGCGCATGCCCGAGTCTCAACATCGACAGGTACGTGCGGATTATATCATCGAGGCGTGAGAGTGTGCGTGTGTGTGTCACGGTATGGAGGCCAGCATTAAAAGCTGTGCTGAATGTGGTCTGCCTCCTAGTAAGGGCAAGACCTATAAGTACTGCTGCATTAAATGTAATAAGGCAGGTCATGTTAGATGCATGATCCTGCAAACTAATGCAGCAGTAAAGCAATACATGTGCAAAACATGCACAAAAGGTGTTGCCAATACATCTCGCAGTAGTAATAAAGCAGCGGCTGGACATAACGTGACGTCACGCCTAACAGCAAGTGTGTCTTCTGATATAGTGCGTGCGAGCATAAATTCAAAGCCGCAACGCTCGCTGCCTAGTGGGAAGGCTGCCCCCACCACGCCGAGAAGTTCCTCGCCGCTGCTCGCTGCCGGCACACCTTTAACACCTTTATCATCGCAAACGACGCTGATGCGGCAGCCGCAGACCAGTGTGCTCTCTGCTCCCACTACACCGCGCTTGCCTCTGTCTCTCTCTAACGCTGACGCAAGCCTAAGAGGCAGTACTACCGATCAGCTCAGCTCCAGCGCGGGCCAACACCATGGGAGTCTCGTACCTGCGCTGCCTGCTGTACAGCGGGTTGCAGGCATGAAGGCGCTGAATCTTCACTCTTCGTATACGGACAGTGTTTTTTCTCACACCTCGACGCCAGCTAAAGACGACATCGTTCTCCCTGGGGCAGTTTCGACGCCTTCAACATCTACCACGGACAAAGAAGAACTAGCTTCTAGATGTAAATCAACAGTACAAACAAGTAATTTCAGCAGCGTAAATGATGTTAATGCGTCGGTAATACGTATGTTAGACTCTACTACCTTTAAAATTCGACATCTAGAAACATAGACAATGCACTTACTAGACATTCGTCCTCTCTTGAAAACAGATTGGATGTAATTGTTAAAAGGCTAGACTCGTTACCAGCAATACATACTCTAGCACTGACAATTGGGTCCAAAATGTAGAAAATAGAGGATAAGATGTTAAAACAACACTCCCAGCTGGAGGAGATGTTAAATGAAAAGCAAGTGCTTTGTCATGAAATTAATGATTTAAAAATTCAAAACAAACAGCTACACGAAACCTGTCAAAATATAACAAATAATATGTTGAATAAGATCGAAGTTAATTACAATGCAATTATAGAAAGAGTTAATAACATTGAGCAATCTAATTTTGAAGAGAAAAATCTAGTCAAAAATAATAGTGAGACAAAGAAATATGATAATGACCTTAAAATAATAATTGATAAAGTTAATAAAATTGAAAGTGACAACTCCGACATATTAAAGGCCATAAGAAAAATTATTGCACACGAGACCACAAGCAATAACAATCATGAAACTGCAATAAATAATAATAATAATAATAATAATATAGAGAAAACTTTGAAAATTATTCAACATAAACAACAAGAATTTTTAAGTAAAATTGAAAATTATCAAATTGGCCTGCCTACCAGTAAGGCAAATACAACTTTTTCGCCGCACAGTATTAGAAATACAAATATTAATGATAAGATAAATAGTGTATTTAGTAATAATGTAAATAATAATAATATATATAACATTGATAATAATTTGAATAACGAAAGCAACGATACACTGCAAGATACGGCGTCAACGTCATCTGCACGAAGCACGCGGGTTAAAATGGTAGGTGGGAGGACAATAAAAAATAATAATAATACAATATGCAATAATGACTTAATAATTTCAAATATTTTTGACGGTAACACTAAGCGTGTTGATGTAGTTCATGCTATACTGCGTCGTGTCCTCCCATCGATACAGAAAACGGATATAGTAAATACCCGCATGCTTCGGTCAGATGAGTCGCTTTCGGTGACATTAGCCGAGGTAACTAGCGAGCGCAGACGATCACCGTGGGTTGTTACCCTCTCCAGCAGTGAATTAGGAGATAAAATCATGCGACAAAAAAAGTTTATAACAGGCTTTCACACTAAAGATGTCGACATCTCGACACTTGACCAGGAGACTAGTGATGCAATATTCAATAGTAAAATTTTTATAAATGAACATCTACCAAGGGAAACATTTAATAATTTTAGAAGCTTTAAAGCCCTTGCGATGAGGCTCAAATTTAAATATATCTGGCATAGGGAGGGCCGTTTCCTGGTCAAGATGCGGGATGGCGATGTTTCCCACGAATTTTTAACAGCGGCAGACCTCCAAGTAATTTCAGCCTCGTATGAAACTCCACAAATTGCATTAGATTCACATAAAAAAACAGGAAAAGCAAATATAAATGAAATAGATAAGTTGGACATTCAAACAAATAATCAAACGGAGGCTGTCGGAAATAAATGACTATCGTTGGACACTGCTGGGGGGGTGCACTGTAGGGGACTGAGAGCAGGATTTATCAATGTGACCTCTCTAGATTGTCATATTGGTACACTCCGTCAACACCTTCTATCTGGTCCCTCCTACCACCTTTTTGGAATTGCTGAGACGCACCTTGCTCAAAACATTGACGACAATCGCATTCAGATCAAGGGCTATTCAATTTTAAGATTAGATAGGAATAAATTTGGGGGTGGGTTAGTCCTGTATGTACACAATAGTTTTAAGGCAACCATACTAAGTTGCTCACGTACCACCCAGGATGGTACGCCGAACATTTCTGAATATATTATGTGTAGTGTGCGACCTTCCCCCCGTATTCGTTGCTCTGATTTATAGGCCACCGCATGTACCATTCCTGCAAAATTTAGACCTAATTGATAAGCTAGCTACATACACCGGGTGAGCTGAACTCGCACTTTGCGGGGGTATCGGTCTCCCAGAGTGAAGGTGACGTTGATTTCAGTGCCATCTATTTTATCAGATTTTCGCCCAATAGCACTATTGAGCTTTCTCTCCAAGGTGCTGGAGAAGATAGTACACAACCAGATTATCGATTTCTTAAGATCCAAAAATATCTTGGATCCTCTGCAAACCGGTTTCAGACAGCATCACAGCATCCAGACAGCTCTACTAAAACTAACCGAGGACATACGAACTGGGATAAACGACAATAAGAAACTAATGACTATACTGTTACTGTTCGACTTTAGTAAGGCGTTTGACACTATATCACCATCTAAATTACTTCGTAAGCTGATACGCATGGGTTTTTCCAGGAGTGTTCTTCTGTGGATCAAATCATACATTTTTGGTCGCAGGCAAAAAGTCGTAACTGACAACAACGGGGAATCTGATTGGCTAACCACCAATCTAGGTGTGCCACAGGGTTCAGTCCTGGGGCCCTTGCTATTCAGTCTTTATATCAATGTTATCTATCTCTCTCTCTCTCTCTCTCACTCTCTCTCTCTCTCTCTCTCTCTTGAGTGTGTGTGCGCACTTATGTGTGTGGGTGTAACCGCATCACGTATATATATGTATATGTATGTGTACGCGTGTGTATGTCTTTCTCTCTCTCTGTCTCTCTCTCTCTCTTAAATATGTTGTGTATGTGAGTATATGTATGTGCGTGTGTGTGCGGGTGTATCCTGTACCACTCGTTTGTGTATATATGTGTGCTGTGCTCTAAAGAGAGAGAGAGAGAGAGAGAGAGAGAGAGAGAGAGGGAGAGAGAGAGAGACAGGAAGAGAAAGAGATATACACTGGCGCACATGCATACACACACACACACACACACACACATATATATATATATATTATATATATATATATATATATATATATATATATATATATATATATATATATATATATATATATATATATATATATATATATATATATATATATACACATGGTGCGGTATAAGAGCGCACACACACACACACATATATATATATATATATATATATATATATGGGTCAATCCATGTCAAAACGCACACGGCTCTGCCCAAAAATGGTAAAGACTTAGGAAAACTTGTATAGAGTCAAAATTTACGGTTTTTTATGTAGAATCAATAGCTATGTGGCGCTTTTCAAAATTTTGAAAATGGCGGTCCCAAAAACCCGATTTTTTGACCAGTTTTCCGAAAATTTTCCGATTAATCGTTCATAAAAATATAGATAAAAGACGAAAATTATGAGTAAAGGTCATTTTATATGTTTTCGGGTACGCTCAATCCGAATCCGCTGACCGTTTAACCTTATCACTCCAGGATTTGCTCTAACCTCAAAACATACCTCAAAAACGCTCAAACAGGCATGATTATGGCTAGATAAAGGTTCGTGACGATGCATTTGTTCGTTTCAAGGGTCGCGTATTTCAAATCCAAAGTCCGTTCAGCTGGTTCAGTCCAAAATTTGCCACTAGCCTCAAAATATTTTTCAAAAACGCTCAAATAGGCATGATTACGGCCAGATTAAGGATCGTGACCATAAATTTATACGTTTTCGAGATCGCTGATTTTAAGTCTAAGGTCCGTTTAGCCCGACAAGCCCAAAATTTGTCGCTAACCTCAAAAAGTACTTCAAAAATGCTCAGCGGGCATGATGAAGAATCGTGACCATATATTTATACGTTTTTGGGGTCACTGATTTCAAATCCGAAGTCCGTTTAGTTCCATCAGCTAAAAATTTGTTTTTAACCTCAAAAAATATCTGACAATCGCTCAAATGGGCAGGTTCATGGCCAGAAATGGAAGGTTATACTTTAAATCTCTACAACAACTTCCTTTTTATCACTTGAAAATTTTCTGATAATAATACTCTTGTTTTGTAGTGGAATAAAACAGTGATTGCTTGAAATTTGAGGGACAGAAGAAGCCTCGTCAAATCGCCTTTTTAATCTTCTTTGAGTGTTGCTATGTGTTACTTTTGAATAAAAAACGAACTTTATATTTTTCATTGAATGGCATGCCCACTCATAAAGCTGCTTAGCTGTTAAAATGCTGTTGATTGCTGATGCTTGGAGGCTTGCATTCCTAGCTCCTATTTTAAGAATTGCACCAAGGCCATCATGTGGGCCTTTTCCGTGAGTCGTCGCGCAAAAATGCCATTCTACTTTGATACTAAAATCATTTTCATGATTACATACATTTTGGATATTAAATCGATTTCTAAAATGTTGTTTTGCTCCATCAGAAAAGTAGATAATCTTTGTAACTTTGTGTTGTTTCTTTAGGTAATCAATTATCATCGAATTACACACATACATCGCTGCAGAGTCATGAGTATTTGATTCAGAAATCACGATTATACTTCCATGTTTTAATTCACCTTCATCTCGATAATAATAAACTACAGTATATTCTGTAGCTTGATTATTATTATAGTGAAAAGCTTGAGCTGCTTTTTGAACAACGAAAGCAAAATTCTCTGAATAATCTGGTAGCACAAGAATTTCTCCTGGCTTTAAGCTTCCCTTCAATTGCTTAAAATATTCTGATCGTTGTTTGTTAATATAATCATGAGGTTTTAATGATTTTAACCGATGACCAAGAAGTTCGAGGAAATTTTCAGTAGTCGTGTTTGATGTAATCATAGTTGTTCTATCTGTCGAATGGCAAGAGCTAAAAGTTATATCCTTTACGTCTGCTTTTTCCAAACCTGATTCAAGCTGGGATATGAGCTTATCGTAATTAGGGCAGTTTTTGCATTGGTTAAGAAAACATTCTCTATTTGAGTTACGACATACCATGAGATTAAAACAATCGGTATAGTTTTTTAATGGGAAATCCGATTTAGCCATTAGGTCAGATAAATTGATGGCATCGAGCAAAAGCTAGACATTCCCATGAATCACACATACGCAAACAATATGAGTACCATTACTTCCGGGTAAAACATAATTTTGAGGTTGTAATTGGCAAAACTTTGAAAGACCTATAGTAGTATCTGGATGCTCTCCACAGAATTTGAAATATAATTCTTTTAAGCTAAACAATGTCAGTCTCTTCTGTTTGAGGACTTTTTCTCGATCAATCTCAACAGATTTTTTATTTCTATATCCTGGGAGAATTCTGCTGTTAGAATCACATTCATAGAATTGTTTCACTCTATTAACCGTAGTTTGTGGCAGCAATTTACGTATTTTTGGGGGTGGTCAAGAAAAAGAGCCATTCGTGGCTTTTAATTCTTTAGCTTTTATAATGGAGTAAGTCGTAGTATTGAATAGAGAAGAAATCTTCTCTATTGACCATTTTGATGACAGCAAGATTAGAATAGCTATCCTGTCGGAATCGTGCTCTGACAACGATGAAAACTTTTCTCTTAAACCTTCGATGATTTCATGGAGGTTTTCCTCCGCATTTGAAGAAGTCGAACATTGTTGGAATTGTGGTTCACGTCTTCATTATGAGTATCATTACTAGTATATGATATTTTCCTACATCCAGTGCAAATCATATTCTCTGCAGAAGCAAGCCCGAAATGTCTGCAAAGCCTAGCTGGTAGTGGTCGTAATGATTTGCCTATGTGAGCTACCAATTTGAACGGATTGCAACAGCGACCTGTTCTAAAAGACTTCTTCCTTTTTGAAGTCATGATCGTGGAAAGCTAGCTCAAAGTCAATGCAAATACTGTGTTTATATGCGTGTGAGAACTATCTGTCTATATGTACGAGTGCGTATTTATAGCCTTCAAAATAATCTCTGGTAAAATTTTACGATCAATGCTATATTGATTATATTTATCCGTTAGCCCGTAACTCAAACGTGATCTCTAACACGGAAAATATGACAACCCAAAATGCAAGCAAACCACGAAGCAGTAAAAAACGCTACCAGCCGCTTCCTTTGAAAGATTCCTTGACAATTTACCAATTATCACTGCTTCACTGATTATATTTTTTCGTTAACCCACTCAAACGTGATTTCTGTCTGTGGTATACTGTCCATCTGACGAATAGGACAACCATGATTACATCGAACACAACTACTAAAAATTTTATTTAACTGCTTGGTCATCGGTTAAAATCATTAAAACCTCATGATTATATTAACGAACAACAATCAGAATATTTCAAGCAATTAAAGGTAAGCTTAAAGCTTAGAGGAATATTTGTGCCAAGGAATAAAAAGGAAGTTGTTGTAGAGATTTAAAGTATAACCGTCCATTTCTGGCCATGAACCTGCCCATTTGAGCGTTTGTCAGGTATTTTTTGAGGTTAAAAACTAATTTTTAGCTGATGGAACTAAACGGACTTCGGATTTGAAATCAGTGACCTCAAAAACGTATAAATATATGGTCACGATTCTTCATCTGGCCGTCATCATGCCCGCTGAGCATTTTTGAAGTACTTTTTGAGGTTAGCGACAAATTTTGGGCTTGTCGGGCTAAACGGACTTTAGACTTAAAATCAGCGATCTCGAAAACGTATAAATTTATGGTCACGATCCTTAATCTGGCCCTAATCATGCCTATTTGAGCGTTTTTGAAAAATATTTTGAGGCTAGGGGCAAATTTTGGACTGAACGAGCAGAACGGACCTTGGATTTGAAATACGCAACCCTTGAAACGAACCAATGCATTGTCACGAACCTTTATCTAGCCATAATCATGCCTGTTTGAGCGTTTTTGAGGTATTTTTTGAGGTTAGAGCAAATCCTGGAGTGATAAGGTTAAACGGTCAGCGGATTCGGATTCAGCATACCCGAAAACATATAAAATGACCTTTACTCACAATTTTCGTCTTTTATCTATATTTTTATGAACGATTAATCGGAAAATTTTCGGAAAACTGGTCAGAAAATCGGGTTTTTGGGACCGCCATTTTGAAAATTTTGAAAAGCGCCACATAGCTATTGATTCTACATAAAAAACCCTAAATTTTGACCCTATACAAGTTTTTATAAGTCTTTACCATTTTTGGGCAGAGCCGTGTGCGTTTTGGCATGGATTGACCCATATGTATATATATATATATATATATATATATATATATATATATATATATATATATATATATATATATATATATATATATATGTGTGTGTGTGTGTGTGCGTGTGTGTGTGTGTGCGCTCTTATACCGCACCATGTGTATATATATATATATATATATATATATATATATACATATGGGTCAATCCATGCCAAAACGCACACGGCTCTGCCCAAAAATGGTAAAGACTTAGAAAAACTTGTATAGGGTCAAAATTTAGGGTTTTTTATGTAGAATCAATAGCTATGTGGCGCTTTTCAAAATTTTCGACGCGAGCCAGTGTATATCAGGTTTCTCTCTTACCGACATTATCGCTGTAAATTATAACTGGAATGAGCGGAAACGAGCAGTTCGCCGGTAGCCTCGTGGTTTGGGTGGTGGACTGTCACTCGGGCGTACCCAGTTCGATTCCCGATCTCCGCTTTTTTCAGGTACAGCTGATAAATAAAAAGGTTAGTTTTTTATAATTATAATTATAGATAAAAAGAAGAGTGGTAGATCTGCACCACTATCAGCTGTACCTGAAAAAAGCGGAGATCGGGAATCGAACTGGGTACGCCCGAGTGACAGTGCGAGAGACCAGATTGTATTGACGGTATATTCATATTAAATTCTTTAATCCACACAACTTATACATAAAACTCTTAAAAAACGACGGAGATGTGTTCGCGGCGAGAGTATATTCGTGACTATCAGTCAGTCCAACATTGCCTTGAGCAAAGGATGATCTCATCGGCAAGAGTACACCTGCAGGCTTTTCTGCTGCTGCATAGGATATCGGCTTACCTCATATTAGTCATCACTTACAGCCGGTCAAAGGCGTTCCCACTAAAATATTTGCAAAGAAATTGAACGTGGCATTGTCTATTCACCGCGTAATATTCTCGCAGCTGCATCTTCTTCTCTTATATCACTATGAGGAACCCTACAAAATCACATCTTATTACAATGCACATGTACTGATAAGGCCACGCTTCTGAAGTTCGTGCACTGAAGTCGACTCGCGCAGAAGATTGCACGTACGAAAAATAAGACCTAGCGCGGGTTTATTAATTATTTTACCGTGGGAGTGGAATCGTTTTATGGCATAAGGGCTGGTGTTTTGGATATGATATAAACCTTTATCAATCATGTATTCAGATTTTGCCCCATCGCATTTTTTTAAAAATCGATAATCGATATATGAAAAATTTATAGTTTGATCAACTCGCGTGATTACACTTTTTTGTAGTTACATATAAGCCCTTGTTATCCGTGAATTCAGATTTTGCCCCAACACTTTTTTTAAGTAACGGTAATGGATGTCTCAATAAGTTATAGTTTGATCAGCTCGCAAGATTACAGTTTTTTGTAGCTTCATATAAACCATTACCAATCACGTATTAAAATTTTGTCTTTCACTTTTGTTTTGGCAATCGATAATAATATCTCGAAAATTTATAATTTGAGCAGCTCGCGGGATTACACTTTTTTGTAGATAGATATAAGCCTTTGTTATCCGTGTATTCAGATTGTGCCCCATCACTTTTTATTTGACAAACGGTAATCTATATCTCGAAAAGTTATAGTTTGATCAGCATGTAGGATTACACTTTTTTGTAGCTGCATATAAGTCTTTGTCAACTGTGTATTCAGATTTTACCTCATCACTTTTTTTTAAAAATCGATAATCGATATTTGAGAGGCAACGATGAGTAAAGCAGTATGCAGAAAGTTTTGGACTATCAAGAATTGAACGGCGCTGGTATCGTTGTCATTGACTACAGCACTACAGCGCGATACATACAGGTAGTGGCCCGCTCACACCGAATTGCGAGAAGTAAGTAACAGCTTTCACGGAAATGTGGGACTCTGTTGTCGTGCAAAATAAACTGAAGAGGATTACAGAACGAAAAACAAGAAAATGGCTTCACGCTCGCGTATGCGCACGAGTAAAAAAGTAGGAAATGGTGAGAGTGTGAAAGAGAGATGACGTTGACGACGATGACAGCAGTGACTGCTGCAATGCACACAGACAGTTTTAAACTATCAAGTTTTGAACGGCGCTGGTGTCGTTCTCAATGTCTAAAGCACTACGGCGTGACACACATGTGGTGATCCTTGCAGTACGATACGTGAGATGGAACTAACAACTTTCATAGAGATGTGGCGAGCTGTGTTGTCCTGCGAAGTAAACTGAAGCGAAAAGTATCAAAATGGCTTCCCGCTCGCGCATGCGCATGAGTAAAAAAGTAGGGGAGAGCAAAAGACAGATAGAGAGAGAGAGAGAGAGAGAGAGAGAGGGAGAGAGAGAGAGAGAAAGAGAAAGAGAGAGAGAGAGAGAGGATGGCGACTGCAACGGCGGCAGCGATGATTGACGCGGTTGACACAGAAAGTTCTGGAAAAGTCATGTTCTGAACGGCGCTGGTGTCGTTGTCAATGTCTGTAGTACTACGGCGCGACACACTTACACAGTGATCCGTGCGCATGGAAATGCGAGAATGAACTGACAGTGTTCATGGAGTGGTGTGACTTCCTTGCTATGCCAAATAAACTGCAGACAATGGCGGAGTGAAAAATCAAATCGGCTACCCGTTCGCGCATGTGCACGAGTAAGAAAGTAGGCGAGTGACGACGACGACGATCACTGTGTACGTGTGTTGCGCCGTAGTACTACAGACATTGACAACTACACCAGCGCCGTTTAGAACATGACTTTTCCAGAACTTTCTGTGTGAACTGCGTCAGTTATCACTGCCGCCGTTGCAGTCGCCGTCGCTCTTTTTCTCTCTCTCTTTCTCTCTCTCTCTCTCTCTCTCTCTCTCTCTCTCTCTGTCTCCCGCTCTCTCCTACTTTTTTACTCATGCACATGCGCGAGCGGGAAGCCATTTTGATTTTTCAATCCGCCATTGTCTGCAGTTTATTTGGCATAGCAAGGAAGTCACACCACTCCATGAACACTGTCAGTTCATTCTCGCGTTTCCATGCGCATGGATCACTGTGTAAGTGTGTCGCGCCGTAGTACTACAGACATTTACAACGACACTAGCGCCGTTCAGAACATGACTTTTCCAGAACTTTCTGTGTGAACCGCGATAGTTATCGCTGCCGCCGTTGGAGTCGCCGTCGCTCTCTCTCTCTCTCTCTTTCTCTCTCTCTCTCTTTCTCTCTCTCTCTCTCTCTCTCTTTCTCTCTTTCTCTCTCTGACAGACGTGGATTGCGGTAACAGTTAGTACGCACGCTTACTACCAGGTGTATTCGGGCAGCAGCCAGCCTTACTGCGTCATCCTGACGTGTCAGTGACGGGTCAATGACGTGATCCTGCTGTGTCAGTGATGCCAACTGTCTTCATACGCAACAGAGAGTGTCGTCTCGTTTTGCTGTTTTTTACTTTAATTACTTAAGATTGCGCTGCTCATCACGATACGCATCTGTATTGTTAGGTGCATTCACCAGCAGTAAATTCGTGTTGTGACTATTATTTCATATTTGGGTCTAGTCGAGCATTAGCTTCGACCAGTTTAGGCTAGGTGATTCGGCGCGAAAACTCCTAATTTCAAAAGTGGACACACAGTGTATATATTTCTATTGCTTCTGCGAACTGTGTACAGTGTTATAAAGTGAAAATAGTTATAGTGCTCATATTTTTATTTTTATTATTTATCATACTCGCTATAACCTGCGCTCAATAATGTTTCTCATTGGCGGACTATTTTAATTTTTTACCACTACGTACACATGTATATGGGCGTGAAGGATCTCTGCGTTACCGATGCCTGATCGTTTTCATTTTCTATCACTAACTTTTATAAAAGTGCTTGCAGAGTAACCTCATTGCGCTCTTTTTAACAGCGTTGAATTAGTTGAACTAGTTTAATTCAATTATTTTACTTTAAGGTCTTGTTTTAAGTTCATCTTTCGCTTACGTACTAGGATAGACTGTGCGATATTCTCGTAGCAATAAGCATGTTGTGATGAGTAAGCGTCAATGCGCACATTGTAACAACGCGATCGTACGTAATACTGAGCCGTCAGTGCAGTGCATAGTCTGTTTTCGTGTATACCACGTAAAGTGTGTCGATCCGTCTCTGTATGTAAGTCCTACAGCACTTCGCTGTTGCGCTGCTAACAAACCGCAAACTAAGGCACCAGCCTCGGTATTACCAAACATTGCACAGGCAAAGCGTTCTGCTACCTCTCCCCCAGAGGTATCTCTCACGCCAGCATCAAAGCAGCATCGCGTCGTACCTCTACTCGCCCCAGCTGTGCTTCGCGTAAATTCGCCGCGGCCCGAGTGCTTTACAGAAAACGTAACCACCGACATGGGCGACGCAGCGCCAGCATGGTTTACCGCATACTTGAAAGTTTTCGATGAACATCGCGCGGAATATCGTGAAACAAGCAGAGAAACTACAGAGATCCTCAAAAATCTAACAACACGTTTGACGTCCGTAGAGGATAGATTAACCACAGTTGAAACCGAGCATAGAGCTGATATTAATGCATTGCGCAGCGAGATCGTGGCCGTAAGCCAAAAATCTATCGTAACGGACACATGCGAAGTTATCATCTCGGGAGTTCCAGCGACAATTTACACAGGAAACGGGCCCGTGGCTGACCGTGTATTCAGCGCCATAGGTTTACCCGGACTATTAAACCATGTCATTGAATTTAGAGATTGGCCATTTTGGGAAGTAGGGCAGTACGACGCGGCGCAAGCGACCTTGCAAATTAATGCAGTTTCAAACGAACCAGCGAATGTACAAACAAATGCTGCGACCGCGATGGAAACTACATCCAATGAGGAAACACGTGCTTTCGTAACTCAATTCACGTCTCCGGTTATACGAAACACGGTGATCTAAAATCGCACCTGTTAAAGGACCTCAATTTGCAAACTATTTTCGGAGCGGGTGGCGAAAGCAAAATTTTTATAAGACCGCTTTGGCCAAAGCCAGTGTACTCATTATTGCGTAAAGCCCACCTAGCACATAAACCACGAAACTACGCTCGTCCGGTAGTTAGAAATATGGTAGTATGCATGAGAGAGACCGTCGACTCTTCCCTCATCCCTATACACTCTTTAGATGATTTGTCTGCCCTTGCGGCGCGCTCTAAACAATGACAGTCAGCGGCTCAGTCGGTAGCATTTAAGTATGTAGATACGTTAGTCTTAGGTCATATAAATGCAAATAGGCTCAATTCTCGCGCGCACTTCGCTCTAATTGAGGATAAATGTGCAGAAAATTATTTCGATGTTCTTGCTATTACAGAAACGTTTCTGTCCAAGAATGAGCCAGATGATCACTTAGCACTTAAGGGCTACAATATACATAGAGTAGACAGAGAGGATAAAGAAGGAGGTGGAATCGCACTATATGTACGCGATCATTTCATTGTAAAAATTCTGGCGCAGTCTAGGACAGCTTACGACAACACGCCAGAATTCCTTATAGTCGAGATAATAAATTCTTCAATAAAATTACTTTTTGCAGTAATTTATCGCCGACCTTCCGCAGCCTACCCCGATCATTTCTTCAACTGTCTCTCTACCTATCTACCCCATTACACAAATGCAGTAGTAACCGGTAACTTTAATATTAACATGTGTCTACGAAATGCTGCATCTAATCACCTGACTGAGCAAGTTGAATCACACTCACTCTACCTAGTACCTTCTGAGCCAACCCATCACTTGCTGTGGAGGGAACCTTCGTCACATACGTGGCTTGATCTTTTCATCGTAAAACAATTAAACTCAGTTTTAAACTTCAAGAAGACGGACGCTCCCTTCATTGCAGGACACGACCTTATCGAAATCACGCTTAAATGCAATAAAGTAGCTATTCAAAAGAAAATTATTAAAACACGTAATTTAAAAAAAGCGAATTTAACTACATTAGCCAAGTCTATTCATGAGAGTCTTGCAAGTGTCCACCTGCCGTCTCCCTTTGCCAATAATTCTTTTCTAGCAACCACGCCATCAACAGGCCTCGTACTTGGGCCTAGCCCAGCAAACATAAATGACGCAGAACGCACGATCACTGCTGCCTTGATTTCAGCCTATGACATGGCCGCTCCTCTAAGGATAATTACATTGTCCTCGAAGAGAAAACCGTGGGTTTCTCCTGCAATTCGGACACTAATGAAACAGCGCGACCGGGATTATCGCGAGTACCACCTTTCAGGTCGAACCGTCAATCACGAGACCATTAAACTGCTTCGTTCTCAGGTATGCAATACCTTAGATACAGCAAAAAATCGCTTTTTCGAGGAAAAACTCGACGCTGCGCCCGATGCTAAAACTAAGTGGCGTGAACTGCGCCGCATGCACATATCTGGGTCAAACCTACCCTCTCCGCTTCTTCATTTCAGTGCTGATGTACTGAACACCCACTATGCCACCATAGTGAATCAATCGCCCCCTCTAACCGAGTTAGATTTTCAAATCGCCTGTGATCGCCCTTACAACGACTCTATCGGAACTTGCTTTGACTTTCGCCCAGTTACTAGCATAGAGGTCAAAGAGGCTCTCATGTGCGCTCCGTCGAAGAGTGCAGGACTTGATGGTCTAACAGCCCAAATGTTAAAGCTCACTCTTCCCGAAACTCTCAAGCCCCTCACAGACTTGTTCAACTCCTGCTTAGTTAATGCTGCTTTTCCTGCGTCCTGGAAAATGGCGCTACTCTCACCACTCTCCAAGGTCAAGGCACCAATCTCACCATCAGACACACGACCAATCGCACAACTTTCCGAGATTTCGAAAATTTTGGAACGCCTTGTGCATCAGCAACTTATCGGATACCTTGAAATGCACAGATTGCTCGACTCGCGACAAGCAGGATATAGACGCGGACATAGTACGCAGACTGCCCTCCTCGGAGTATTAGACGATGTCAGGCGGGCTATCGATAAGCGTATGATATCGGTACTTATCCTCTTTGACTTTTCAAAAGCTTTCGATACAATCCCCCATCAATTACTTCTTATCAAACTGCGTAACATCAATGTCTCCGATTGCGTATTACGATGGTTTTTCAACTATCTCGCCGACCGCCTACAAGCAGTAGTTGATGAGGGTGGCTCGATCTCAGAATGGCTTCGAGCCACCTCAGGTGTCCCTCAAGGCAGCGTTCTCGGTCCGTTACTTTTTTTAATATATATAAATGATTTACCCAGAGCACTCCGTTATGCCAGAGCAATGATTTTCGCCGACGACACACAAGTGTTACATCATTTTTATCCGAGTGACCTACTACAAGGCCTAGCTGAGATCAATCGCGACGCACAAGCTGTCGCTCAATGGGCCCGAGAAAACGGTCTGAAACTAAACCTTGAAAAGACAAAGGTTATGATTCTGGGTAGTCTGGCATACACCTCCAAAATCGATCTTGACACTATCCCAAAGATCGTTATTGATGGCATTTCCCTACCATATGTAAACGAAGCTCGTAACCTGGGAGTATGAATCACTCCCACCCTCGACTGGCAACTTCATGCCAAGCATGTAGCACGCAAAGCATACGCGACACTTTATACTTTAAAATTGTATAGGCATGCACTCTCTAAACAGCTAAAAAAGAGTTTGGTGGAATCTTTTATCTTTCCGCGTTTTGATTACGCATGTGTCGTATATAATGACTGAGACGCTACGCGAGCCTTGAAGATCCAACGAGCTCAAAACGCTTGTATTCGGTTCGTCTTTGGCAATATTCCACCTCATGCGCACGTGACTCCGTATAGATTGGAATTAGGCTCGCTCTCGGCAAAGAATAGACGGGAATACTTCTTAGGTTAACTAGTTTATGCGATATTAGCCTATGAAAATCCAGACTATCTTGCAAATTGTTTTACTCGACTAAACGTCGATCTAGTTCTTCGCCGTTCCGAGCGAAATCCACCAAGCGTGCTTGTCTATACCGCGCCCCGTACGGAAGCCTGGAAGCAATCCTTTCGCATTCAAGCCTCAATGATGCTAAATTCCTTAAGCGTCATTGAGTTTTCGATAAAGGCAATAAATACATTTAAAACATCTCTGTTTGACGAACTCTTCAAGCGAGACCAATAGGATTGGGCAACTCGTATAAGGAATGAAGGCCTACGGCTCTAACTCAGCTTTAACGGAGCATTAACCTAGTCATTAAGTGAAACTTGTAAAAAAATGTATTCATAAATCGTAATGAAACGTAATCATAAAGCGAAACTCGCTTGTCATTCGCAGATCAATCGACGAAAGAAACGTTTTGTAAATTGCACAAATTGTTCTTGTAATCTTAATACTTAACCTGTTCACTTGTAAATAATTACTTTTGTATAATAGAATAATCCATTTGTATCTCTAAAACGCCAGACGGGGTATTACCCCAAGGCGCAATAAAGTTTATATCAATATCAATATCAATATCTCTCTTACTCTATCTCTCTCTCTCTCTTTATGTCTTTTGCTCTCTGCTACTTTTTTACTCATGCGCATGCGCGAGCGGGAAGCCATTTTGATACTTTTCGCTCTTTCATCCACTTCAGTTTACTTCGCATGACAACAGAGCCCTCCACATCTCCATAAAAATTGTTAGTTCCATCTCACGTATCGTAGTGCACGGATCACCTGATGTGTGTCACGCCGTAGTGCTGTAGACATTGGCAACGACACCAGCGCCGTTCATAACTTGATAGTCTAAAACTTTCTGTGTGCATTGCAGCAGTCACTGCTGTCATCGTCGTCAACGTCGTCTCTCTCTCACACTCTCACCATTTCCTACTTGTTTACTCGTGCGCAAGCGCGAGCGGGAAGCCATTTTCTTGTTTTGTGTTCGGTAATCCTCTTCAGTTTATTTTGCATGACAACAGAGTTTTACATTTCCGTGAAAGCTGTTACTTACTTCTCACAAATCGGTGTGAGCGGGCCACTACCTATATGTATCGCGCTGTAGTGCTGTAGTCAATGACAACGACACCAGCGCCGTTCAATACTTGATAGTCCAGAATTGTCTGCATACTGCTTTACTCCTCGTTGCCGTCGTCGTCGACGCCATCTTTCTATCTTTGTCTCTCTCTATCACACCCTCTCCTAATTTCTTACTCGTGTGCATGCGCGAACGGGAAGGCATTTTGATTTTTCACTCCGCCATTGTATGCAGTTTATTTAGCATGACAACAGAGTCACACCACTCCATGAACGCTGTCAGTTAAATCTCGCATTTCCATGTGCACGCATTACTGTGTACGCGTGTCGCGCAGTAGTACTACAGACATTCACAACGACACCAGCGCCGTTCAGAACATGACTTTTCTAGAACTTTCTGTGTGCACACGTTGCCGTCTCTTTCTCTCGCCCTCTTCTACTTTCTTACTCGTACGCATGCGCAAACAGGGAAGCCATTTTGTGGTTTTTCAGTCTGACGGATGCTCTACACATTTTTCACTCGGTAGGTTTAATCGTGACCGTTTAAAATACGTTGGCGAATTATGCCGGAAATTTCTCTCAAATATATAGTGGCGTGTTCCGTATGGTGGTGAGATGTTCGAGCAAAATCACACCACAGAAACTACCGCTGAAGAAGCTTTGGCTTCTCTACGAGCCTCGTACACGTGTCGGTTTGCTAGATCTGCATTTTTGTGGATCTGTGTAGACATTTGTTTTTCAAAGAAGCTTGAACAGCACTATTCGATGTTGTGTTGATTCAATTAATACCGAGGAATCTTTTTCCCGACGCGGTGAAAGCAATAGTGAAACGCGATTATACAAAATTCTCTAAAAAATATACAGCCTTTAAAAAATCAAGATTTTAAAAATATTTAATTTTTGCAACTGGGTTCGGTAGGCCGCTTGTAAAGAAGTATACACCGAAAACAGTTTAGTGCATCGGTAGTGCTAACATGAGGATATCTGTGACGCAGGAGTTTGGAGCATCTAGTGCCCTTTCTTGGCGTAGATTGTATCGCTAAAAAGGGGGCACCAGATGCTCCAAACGAAGGAAGCGAGTTGCACTTCAAATAGAGCAGCTGATGCTAGAGGGCAGTCGGGGTGCTAATCTCTTTTCAATGTACAGTCCAAAAAATCTACCCAATAAATTGTACACTGGCATTTAAAAAAAAATGAAAAAAAAAAAAGAAGTGTGAACCCGCTCAATGATTATTAATAAGAGTGATGGGTAAAATTTGAATACACAGTTAACAAAGACTTATATCCAGCTACAAAAAAGTGTAATCGCACGAGCTGATGGCGAACATCGAAAAAATCGACCGTGCGGCGTTGCCACACCAGCCAAAAACGCCTGGTTGACGAGGCGCGGCGACGTTGCCGAGACCGAAATTTGAATGAGAGAGAACGATAGATGTTTAAACCTTAAAATTTATGGATCTTCTTCTCTATTTCTTAATTTCTTTATTTCTTTATTCATTCCTCCCGCTCCTTCGCTGGTAACCCTTTGTTGGTGATCCATGCACCAAACCACTACTGAAGAGATGTGTATGATGGATGGTGAACGACGCGCCGTGACTCCTCGTGCAAGGTGAGGTTCGAGGTTATGTTTGCATAGCTTGACGCGGAATTTCTTTCCAGGCTCATAAAAAACACAAAGATGTGTGGTTATTTAGCGTGAGCGTGAGAGCCGTTTTGGAGGGTCCTATCCGCTAGAAATAATCACTCCTCGGAGTGAACAAGCTATATATATAACAAGCAAGTATAGTTGTACCGCCGCAAAATACGCCCTTCTTCTCTCAAGATCAAGCCAGCCAAGTTTACTCCTGTAGGGACTAATATGCTCATACCTTCTAACACCACATATATACCTCACACATGAATTCTGCAATCTTTGCAGTCTCATCCGGAGCTCACCTCACACATCAAGATACACTAAAGAGCAATAATCTCGAACGCGCGGGTAATTCATGCCACGGGGGATCGGGGCGCGAGAGAGAACAGCGCGGAGGAAGCGCGACAGAGTGCGTCTTACCGAGTACATGGGCCGGCGGGAGAATCGGCAGAATCGTTACGGCTGCCGCGCGATATAGACGCTCCCGAAGAAGCTCAGAAAAAACCGAGACGACATCGCGCGCGTAGAATAATTGTAAGAGAGAGAGAGAGTGTGTGAGTGTCCGCGAGGAGGAGAGGTCGGCTCCAGTGAACGAGCTCTACCGCCAACGCTGACACCCGACCGAGGGACGCGGGCTACCGGAGTCCAGCAGCATTGGCGAGCGAAGCCTACCTCCCCATCGTTCGCCGGACGCCACGAGTGTGTGTGTGTGAGAGAGAGAGAGAGAGAGAGAGAGAGAGAGACGGAGAGAGAAGCAGCGTGCTCGTCATCGGCGCTCACGTAGGCCATTGCGCTTATAGAAGTAAGTTTTTAGGTTGTGCACGCAACGTAGAGAGCGAGGCTCAGGGAAGCCGTGGTACGAAGTCCCTTCCCCGTAGCTCTTAGAGCACACGATTTTATAACTCCGAGCGCTGCATAAGCGCGCTCGAGGGCTCGTGCACGTCCCCCGCTTGTACGGAATATAAAGTAAAGTATACGTGTGTTTTATAAACAATTGAGTCTCTCCCCCTCTGTTATTGATACTTGCTGTCTATCGCGCGATTCTCATCCTTATCCCCCGGTTTCGCGGGAAACGACCCTGGAGCCAGGCTAGCCGGCTGCACGTTGCCGTCGTACGAAAGGTACACACGGCTGAAGCGAGATATTGGAAAGTAGCAGGTAAGCTAGTGGTCGAGCAGCGCGCCAAAGAGATGCGCGCTGCCTACATTGTTATTATTATTAGTAACATTCGACCAATTAGATTATGGGCTCCAACTCTCGTGCACCGCGCGGTCAGGAATGCCTGCTAGTATTCATGGACCTTTTCACGCGCTGGATCGATTCCTCAAATAATCTTTTAAGACCATGATCACGTCGTATATTGAGACAAACCATAGTACTTGGGATTTATACATTCCCGAGCTAGTGTTTGCCTATAATACGGCCGTCCAAGAATCCACGAAATTGTCATCAGCTTTCCTGAATTTTGGACGCAACCCTGTGCCTCCAAGTACGCTTTGAAGACAAGAAGAACTCGCCGCAGCGCATGCAGCAGAGACAGCTGCGTTAGTTTAGCCGCAGATGATTCAGCAAAAGCGCAAGAATGCCAAGCTAAATATTATAATAGCAAGCGACGAGACGTGCAATATGCGGTTGGCTAGAAAGTATTGCGGCGTAATCGCATTCTTTCATGTACGCCACAAGGAATTACTGCTAAATGGGCCCCTAAATACACTCGGACATACGTCATTTCAGAGAAGTACTTCGACACGACACCATGCCCTCCGACTCCGAAGTTGAGGCTGTAGAAGATACTTCGAAGGACAACGAAGGACCGAAAAACCTCGAGCTTCAGCCAGACGAGTCGCGTTCAAGCGATGCGCCCATAGTAGTAGGGAAAAAGCTTGGTAGACTGCGTCAAACAAGTTGTGACGCGTATTTCGCGTTCCAATGTATTAAAACACGGGCAGTCAATCGCGACCAAATCACCCGTCACCAGAGCCGAGCATTTTTTATTAAATGATATTGTTATTAATGGGGGGGAATTGATATTCTATTTTGTCGAGGGAATGAGGAGAAGGAGAGTCGCGACCAAGGAAAGCCACAGACCGGCACTCATACGCACACATCCGCACAACGGCACCAGCTGACCGCGCCGCAGAGAAGACTGGTCGGAGCGAGCACCGCCGTCGAGCTCGATACACACACACACGCACACACGGCACCAATACCATCGCACTCTGTACGCGTGACCCTCTCTCTCTCTCGCTTACTATTTCTCTCTCGTCTCTCGAGGATGATGAGCTACTGTCGATTCATTATTTATAGAACTTCTTTCATTTTGATGATATTCATTTTTTTTTTCAAAAAACTTTTTGTTTGCGCGCTAGCCGGCAAAATGCAAGAATTTAAAATAAGATTAAATTTGCTTATAAGCGCGGTAATAGCGACGTGCGAAAGTGCAGCTTTAGGACACTTAAAATAGATAGCCCGGAATACGTGTGCCGGGTGAAGGGATGCGGAGTCTTTAGGAGAGTAAATAGGTTTTACGCTGATTTTCGTTGCTAAATCAATATAATACAATGAGCACTTATTGATCTTAACAATAATTATTTACATGTTGCCTTAAAATGTACTTGTTAGTGTATAAGTAAAAGAAAGTAGAAAACAGGCGCCTCGATGCGCGTAAAGGTTCCGAACTTGCCATAGTCGCGGTCAAGCCGGAAGAGAGCGAGCTCAGCAAGAACAATTAGTTTTTGCTCTCGCTTCACCGAAATCAGGAAGGAAGAAGAGTGGGAGAAAGCGTGCACCCGTGTTCTTTCTCGCAAGAAATCGTGCGTGCGAGCGCTTCAGATCTTGCGAGAGAGAGAAACACAGTGCGCGCCAAAATATGAAATATAATAGGGCCGGTGCAAGTGCAAACGGATCGAACATACCGCCCGCCTCGTTGCGGGTAGAACAACGACGGCACAGTAGTTCAAAAGAAAAGAAGATAGAGATATAAAGAAAGAGATGGGTAGTATGCGTGAAGACGGTGTTTCTCTTCTGCCGCTGAAGTCACGTCGCTGTATGTCAACGTTGGTAGCAAAAATGTGTTAAGAAAGAAAGTAAAGAAGAAAAGATTGATTTTACTTTTATAAAAATTGTAGGTAGCAGAATAGAGATAGTAGAAGTGAGTAGAGAAATGGCTCGATGTATCTGTAAGTGTCAAATGTATGATCTTCGTGAGGACTTCATGAGCTCTTAGTGTAGTAGCTGGAGCCTTTATGAAGAACGGTAGAGCGCTGTCCCTCTATAGACGCATAGATTGTACAGCGTGGATGGAGATTAGCTTATGGCCCGCCGAGGACGGACACGGGAGCTGCTTGGTAGCAGCTGCTGACTGGACCACAGTGAGGTCGATGGTGGCCACCTAGCCTAGGCGGGCAGGTACGTTGCCGGCCGAGGACCTGTAGAAGGTGCAGCTTGGCAGGCGACGTTGTAGCCTGTCCCACAGACTGGCGACGAAGATGGTGGTGCTCGACTCCTCGAGCGTAAATCGAGCGGCTAAGTGAGGCCGTGCCGCCCGCCGTTATAAATGCGGCCTCGCAGATGAGGCAGCTCGACTTGCTGGTAATGATGGCAGCTGAGCGGAACATTGCCTCCCGACATGCAGCGAGTGTCGCTGTAGGGAGCGACTCGATCCCGTTGTAGTAGAGTCTAGCGACAGTGCATATGCGCTCAGTTCGCTAGACGTGGTGCTGACGGCTGAGCTGTGCAGTGCCGCCCGACGTGCAGAGAGTGCCACCCTCGAGAGCAGTTGAAGTCCTCTGCTGGTCGAAGGGAGGCCAGCGGCAGCGCATAGGTGCACAGTTCTCCGGCGTAGCCTCCGTTGTTCTAGATTGAAGAAATCTGAAAGCGTAGATCGTAAAGAGATAATCTCTGCTGGCTGCTAGATGAGTCAGGATTGTTTGGCAGGATGGCCACGGAGCAGACGATAGTATTGACTGGTAGCTGAACCAGAGTGCATGGAAGGTGCCATGCCAAAGGATCTCGCAGCTGGGCCGTAGTCCTGATGTGGTGGGCCTCATAAGCAGGCGATGAAATCCCCTGTTGGCTGCCAGGTGAGCCAAGTGCTTGGCTGAAGTTGCCAATCTCGATGTCCTTGGTGGCAGATGGCAAGGACATCACATCTCGAGTCCTGTGGAGCACACTCAAGAACAAGGTTTGCTGAAAGAAGCAAAGTGCATTAGCATTCTGTTGCAATGCTAAACCATATTGTAGAGCTGCCTGTAGATTGCAACATAAAAAGTTTAAAACCAAAATATAAAAATAATAAGTGAGTAGCAGAAGCTACTTGTTATACTTAATGAGCTGATCGGTGGAAGAGCAGAGCTAGGAGCTGCTCGGATGAGCTCCTCCGTAGTTCGACTAGACAGCCTGGTCCTCAGCGAGAACCTCTTAAGGGTGCAGCCTTTTTGAGGTTAGACTCATGTCCTGAGTCGAGCAGCTTGGCATATATTGGAGGAAAGTGAGCTCTAATGTTCCCTTTACAGCTTGATGTCAGGCCCTATTGCTGAGCGTAGACTGCCTTTTCAATAGGTAGATGCGCGATTAAAGGTGTAGTTTGTAGCGAGGCTGGACTCATAGAGCCAAAGTCAGTCTGCGCTAACGAGCTTGTAATGACAGGCTATTCTGTGCAAGGTAGCTCGCAGACAGGTGACGAAGTCACTGCTGTTGGTGTTGGGTCATGCTGAGACTAACACACATAACTTTAGTGGCTGGAAGAACAGAAAAAAGATTGAAGCATATAATAACACCTTTCTTTCCACTGACTAAACAAAGAAAAAAAAAAACAATTAAATATAATAATAATAATATTATGTAGCACTGAAGGCATGAAAGCAGTCTAAGTCGAAGCTGCTATTCACTGCTCGACTAATACGACTAACTGTCAAGTTAAAAATGCTCGGCAAGAGGCAAGCTTTCACAAAGAGCGAGTGCGTTATAGGTCCAGGAGTGAACGGGCTATCTGCAGATGACAGTCATGATGGATGAGGCATGCTACTGCAGTGGTACAGTGTTATATGCCATCCATGAGCTGCAGTCAATCCCATTTGCTTGGCAGCAGCTGCCCAGATTAGTTGATCTAGAACTCGACTGGTTGTCTCATTGTCGCACAGCACTGACACACAAGTAAAAATAAATAAGTCACCTCTGTTGTAAGAGCGCACTCAGCCTATGAACCAAGAGCTACTCAGACTAGTCAGTCTGGGGCTCACGCGGTTCAAGTAGTTGAAGCAGGTTATCTTGATAGCCGTCGCGTGGCTGAGCAAAGTAGGCTGCTCTTACACAGCAATGACAATACCTCAGCGCCGCTTGCTCCTGAAGGTATCCTTTAAGAGCAGAGTAACAAGGGCTTCGGCCTGGCTTCAAGATCTTCTCGTGCAGTGGTGTAGATACTGTGCCTGGATCTGATGCTCGTGCCAAAATAGTACGTTGACGGATCAGGAGCTTAACAGATAACCCAGTCTGGAGCTCGACTGGTAGGTATAGCTGACGCAGGCCTTAGCAAAGCCTGCCCAATGATTACTGGCTGCTGTAGACTCGACTCCTGGGTGATTGTCGCAGTGCCTCTGCATGTGGCCAGCTCTGGGCCATGCATTAAGATGCAGGGCTGCAACAAGCCAGCTAAGATCCAAGGAAGTAGGAGTGCAGTAGTCACAATGATGGAGAGAAAGCTAATCATAGTGCTTACACGCCAAAAAATCAGCAACTAAAAAGAAGGAAATTATGAGTATGTGTACGATCAAGCTACTTTATTGATTGTGAGGCAGTTTAGGCTATGTCTCTCATTTTAACTGCGACTCTCTTACTCCGCTGTTGCTCCAACAGGTAGCCTTGTCAGAGGTCAGTAGGTGTAGTAAAATGCTCTATGTTTTGCAGCAGCAAGGACTGCTAAATAGCAGACGAGTAAATAAATGTATGCAAGGCGATACTTATTCTGCAGTCTCTCCCGCTATCCTCTTGTATTTCTCGTGCAATCTGCCTTTGAAGTCGAAGCCGTCCTGCAGAGGTTACGTTCGACAAGCAGTAGACTACCGGGACTCCAGTCCAGGTCTCGAAGCTACAGCAGTAGCGTTGCTATGAAATAAGCAGCGAGGCAACAGTTGTAGAGAGTGATCGAGACAGAACACTCAAACTATAGAGACTATCTATAGTGAGAGACAGAATGTGTTCACGCGTGCAGCGGCGCAACATCAAGGTCGAAACGAAATTCAATTTTTGAATTTTCGAAGGAAAATTCGACCTTGACGTGCATACAATGAAGTGAACTTAATCTTAACTACACTCGTGCACAGGCACTACAAAACCCGATAAATAGTTACTTTCTTCGCGAAGTACCGACTGTCTTTCGGCGCGAAATACGAGTTCGTATTCGGGTTTTCATTTAACACTTAAAATCACTTTAAGAGTCACTGAACTGTGCTTAAAATTAAAAATCACGCAGTACTCCAATCCGATGTACTCACAGCACGCCAACACGTGCATATCCGGCTCGAAGGACCAAATGCTCGCGCGCTAGACAGCAAAACGCAAGAATTTAAAATAAGATTAAATTTGCTTATAAGCGCGGTAATAGCGTCGTGCGAAAGTGCAGCTTTAGGACACTTAAAATAGATAGCCCGGAACATGTGTGGCGGGTGAAGGGATGCGGAGTCTTGAGGAGAGTAAATAGGTTTTGCACTGATTTTAGTTGCTAAATCAATATAATACAATCAGCATTTATTGCTCTTAATAATAACTATTTACATGTTGCCTTAATATGTAGTTGTTAGTGTATAAGTAAAAGAAAGTAGAAAACAGGCGCGTCGATGCGCGTAAAGGTTCCGAACTTGCCATAGTCGCGGTCAAGCCGGAAGAGAGCGAGCTCAGCAAGAACAATTAGTTTTTGCTCTCGCTTCACCGAAATCAGGAAGGAAGAAGAGTGAGAGAAAGCGTGCACCCGTGTTCTTTCTCGCAAGAAATCGTGCGTGCGAGCGCTTCAGATCTTGCGAGAGAGCGCTTCAGGTCTTGCGAGAGAGAGAAGCACAGTGCGCGCGAAAATATGAAATATAATAGGGCCGCTGCAAGTGCAAACGGCCCGAACACTTTTAATAGCTTTTTTCTTGAGTATTGTGCGGTAATTTTTGGTCATTCAAAGCTTTATTTGTATATTTTTATGAATTTTTGAATTAGAAAAAGAATTTAAGATTAATCGGTATGATTTTTATTTATACCGTCTTTTCATTTTTTTATATTATTGTAATAAATTAAAAAATTCGTTATTTATAAACTCAAATAAAACTACGAAAAAACTTTATTTGTAAAAGTAGTATGCATTTATTATATTCATAAATAAAATTTAATCAACAATTATAGTCTTGTAAAATTTATTATTTTGAGAAAAAATGTAACCAATATATTCAAAACTATTTAAATTGCTTTTCATGTGCTATACTTTAGCATAGGTTTATTTATAGTTCAGAATTTTCTTGAATTTTTTAAAATAAATTGTCTAAGAGGTATAAGTAATTTTTTTTTTAAACTTGTTTTTATCACAAAAATATGCATTTACTCCAAGAACTTGTAAAAAAAAAATGTTGTATCAAATAGTTTCAAAATAAAAAAAAGACTGTAGAGCATTTTTTAGTTAATAAATATATTTTTTATGTTTTCTTATCCAATGCAATTTGTAAGGAATAAAATTTAATAGAGTTAAAATTTGGGTTCACAGTTAAAATGAGTTTCAATAAACTATTTTGAATAATTAATTTAAATAATTACACTTAATGAACATTTTTAAGAGATTCTTAGTTACATATTATCACCTTATCTTAAATTTATTTGTGAAAATAGTATACATTATATATATTAAAAAACATTTTAAAGGACAATACTTTTTCATAATCTTTTCTATACTTTTGCATAGGTTTAAATTACTAAATTTAAATATATATACATATATATATATATATATATATATATATATATATATATATATATGTCGACATATTAAAAAGCGATACACTTGTCATTATTACCCCCCCCCCCCCCAAGTATTAAATAGAATAAATAATTTCATATTGAAAATTAAGAATTAAAGTTTACCAAGGCTGATAAAGGCAATGTTACTGTAGTGATAAAAAAAGACGTATATTAATAAAGTAGAAAATTCACTAAGTAATACTAATTAATACCAACCTTTAAAACAATCACCTATTAGTAAATTGAAAAACGATTTGACTGAACTTGTCACTTTGTGGAGAAGGAGAGGTGTATTTGTCTGTGATGAATCATTTGTGTGCGTTATAGATAAGTTAGATAATTGTACTTTTGCTCGGGCTTATGGATTAATACAAATTCACAAAGAAAATTATCCGACAAGAATTGTTGTGTCGGCAGTGGGGAGTGCAGGTTATAATTTTGACAATGGCTTATCTCTATTATTTAGTGAATTTGTTCCTAAACCTAAATCCACTTTGAGAAATAGCGTAGGACATAAAAGTGCTTTAAATAAAAGTGCAATCCCGGAAAATCACAAATTAACCGCTCTTGATGATGTATCTCTTTTATTTTTAATTTTATAAGCTGCAAATAAAAAATGGAAATATATAAATCATCTAATTTCACTCTGTAGCGGGCCAAACTATAGTTTCTTTAAAATTTTAAATATTCGTAATGTACTCGAAATTCGCACATGTTGGTCGGCGGAAAGCGAATATCCGCACAAAGAGGAATCGCGGAGAATAAGGATGTGTGCCTACATACATACGAGATATGACTGATGGAAATGGTAAGAGGAGTGGGAGCCTGGTTGATAGGCGACGTTGGCGATGCGAGGCCGAACCACCGAAAGGATTGAGCTGGCGGTCGATGAGAGGATCGTCAGTCAGCGCACAGCCGCCTAGCAAGCAGGATCTTTTTCCTCTTGCTCTTATAAAATAATTTGGACAGCTAACTTATATATTCGCTGGTTTACTTATTACTATTAGCGAATATATGAGTAAGCGCAAGTTGTTTTGATGGTATGGAACTGTGTTGCTGAATAAATGCGAGTCTTGTACCTATATACCTATATACTCATCCTATATTTTCCTTATTCTTTTCTATCATTTAGGTACCTCGGGGAAAGATAATAGTTAAATTTAATAAATAAAAGATTGTTATTTAAATTGAATAATAATAATAAATCACGAATCCTTACAATGGCGCTCGGACAGGGACTCGAGGTTTAAATAAAAAAAAAACCTAGTGTTTATTAAGAAAAATACGCAGAGTTAATAGTTTTTTTTTTTGTGTGTGATTAAATTTAATGACACCAGTAACATCGGAGATAAGCTTCCCGTGGCCCGGGGTTGAGTTCACTAATGAGTCAGAGGATGCACAAAATGGAGTTGAGGCTCATGTAGAAGAACTAGAGGCAGAAAATCAATACGTAAATTCGCAGATTGAGAAACTGGAAAGAGAAGCGCGGAAAAACACTGATTTATGTGAGGCGCTTAGAATTCAGAATCGGAGTATGATCAGGAGGATCGGCGAGTTATCAGCCCAGCTAGAGGAGTTTATTAGTGCACAGAGTACAGTTAATAATACTATTCAGGGGCGTATAATCAGCCTTGAACAGTTCATAGGCGAAATCATAATTAGAATGGTTCAGCTCAAGCTATAGGAAACAGATCCGGTAAAATTGGCGCGACACAAGAACAAGTAGGCTCGGTCGAAAAGCGCGCGAAAAGTGGCGTCGGTCAATGACGTAGAGCCAGGCATACAGGACAGAGAGATATAGTGATCAGCGTCGGTAGTAGAAGGCTAACATAGGTAAGGAGAGGGAAAAATTAACTTCCATAGCGTCGGTTGATGTTTTTTTTTTGTTTCTGCGGCGATAATATTTTGTTTATGGGGAATAGCATTGGAGCTATATATTTTTTTTGTTGTTCGGTAGAAGAAAAAGAAAAAATTCTTTTAGATCTTTGTTGCGCACAATTTTTTCTTAGATGATAACAATGTTAATAAACTTGATAGGTGGATTACAAAATCAAAAAAAATATAAATTGTTTTGGAGAGAACACGTGTGTTGATTTCGACTTTTTGTCTTGATATTTTTTTACTTATTACTAAAAGTATCAAGGTGAAAAGGGAATATTGACCTCAATCGCCTTGGACAATATAATTTATTGCAGGGAAGTAATTTATAAATATGAATTAATAAAAAAAAATTTCACTATTATTTTGTGTTTCAAAAAGGGTACAAATATTGTTATGTAAATTTATTGAAAATAATTTAAATTGAAGAAATTAAACAATATTAAAACATATTAAAATCTAGTATAGAATAGTTCAATTTGTTTTAAATAAAATAGTAATTATTAACATAAACATTTTTTTTAATATCTTAAACAATCATGGCCAACATGGTTAAGACACGAGCAAGAGAGTATCTCTCTGTAACTAAGGAGGGACTACAACAGAGGCACGAAGATCTAGAGAAAACGTTTTCTGAATACCAAGGTTCAGATGAGGCAACTGAATATCCACTAGATCAGACACGAAGAGTAGGGCAGGATATTGTGCATGACAACAACATTCAGTCACTTCTAGCATACGTTGAAAAGAATGAAGAACGTGTCGAGCACGTTGAAATTGAACAAGATAAAATTGGAGATAATGAGGCTGAGATTCGCACTCAAATAAGTGAGCTTACGGCTAAGGTACATACTAATAATGCTATCCAAACACGAGAAAGACTTGCAGCAGTCAATAATTTAAAACAATCGGTTGAGAGAAAATTATCAGAAATAACAAATGCGTCAGTCTCCTTGATAAGAACTAGTGGAAATCAGTTTCATCTGACGTACAGGATACAACGGCGGCTACTGAAAAAACACCGGGGGATGCTTGAATAACATCTGATCTGCAAATTCAGATGAAAGGAAATCTGTGTAATTTTTCTGAAAGTGAATGGAGGAAGCTAATTAGAGCGGAAATCAAAGCCATGAGAGACCTAGAAGAAAGAACGTCAGCCGACGAAACTCAAGAAATAAAGGAGAAACTCGTAGAGATTGAACAGGTTAAGCGGAGAATTGACAGACTTGAAGGAGAAAGTAAAATGCAGGAAGAAAAAATCATTGATATAAGGAAAGACGCAAGTGTGAAACAAAATTAAATAGCTGTTCTGAAAAATCAAATGAAACAAAAAGATAGAAAGATAGCCGAACTCGAGGACAGACTACGTGATATAGAGCTTCGGAATATACGAGATGAGAGTGATATCAAGGAGTTGATTAGAAAGACAAAAAATTTAAAAGATAAAGATATGGATATAATGGGAAAAATAGCCGACATTAATGGAAAGGTGATTTGTTTGGAAAACAGACAAGGAAAAGAAAGAGAACCTTGTGTAAGGTTTGAGGAATCTCGAAGAGAGCTCAGGAGCTTAACTAAGATTCGCTCTACAACTTCCGAATGATTAGGTAGAACAAGGAACGAGGACGTAAGTGAAGATAGAAGCCGAATTACAGAAAGATCACTATTAGAGAATTCAATCTCTCATACATCAATGAGACGGCAGACAATAGCCGCGCCAATTTTTAAAAGAGAGATATCAGAGAAACCTATTTAATTCTTAAGATATATGAGGCGATATTTAATCCCCGATGAGATAAATATAGCTAAATTAAAATATGCCTTATCGAACTCATTAAAAGTTTCAGCAACTTAGTGGTGGGATATTATTGAAAATTCTGTGGAAAGTTTTGAAGATTTTGAAAGAGAATTTCGTGACAGATTTTGGAATATAGAATTTTATGCTTTAGATGTAGGAAAGCACACTGAAGAAGAGCTAATAAGGAAATTAGCAGGTGATCATGATTTGGATATAAGGTTTGCGGTGAAACCTCAAAAAATCGAGAATAGATCGACGTTCCTGAGCTTACTTGCGTGCAAAGATAAGGAAACGCACAGAGAAAAATATACTCGTGCTCGGGAAACTCCGAAAAACACAGTCAGTTCACAGTAAAATAATTATTCGAGTGGAAACCAAGGAGGCTATAGAAGGCCGGAAAAAATCCTTCATACCCTCAGAGTAATGGAGGAGTGAAGCCGAATTATCAGGCGAATAAAAAAAATGATCAAGGTAAATCTAGTGATATTTATGCACTAGATAGACAAATTGAAGATGATGTAGCGGGAGCATGTGGGTTTATTCGAGAAAACTCCAAGTAGTTGCAGCATGCGCCTTGGATAACTCTAAAAAATCAGAGTCATGATGCAACTCCGAAAGGGTAAAAAAAAATATATTTTTTGAAGATCCTCGGGCTGCATTATTGTTTGAATCAGACGAGGAGCACGAAAAACAGCAACAGAATGTAGAGTGCCCAGAAATCGAGATTTTAATAGAGAAAATTGAAGCAAAAACTCTAGTAGATACAGGAAGCCCAATTTCCTGTAATTCAGAGGAATTTTATAAGAGTTATGTTAATAAATTTGAAAAATGTCTAACTTTACCAATAAGTGGACATGTAATTAAAGGAGCGATTGGTACAAAAAAGCACGTTTGAAAATTCAGATTTTTGCTAACACACAAGTGGGAAAAAAATAAAGGAAAATTAATTTTATAGTAGTTCCGAAATTGCCTAGGGACTGTATTGTAGGTATTGATGCTCAAAAAGAGCTCTGATTTGTTATTGATATAAAAGGGAAGAAAATTTATTTAGAAGAAAAAAATGATATTATAGATAAGATAATGTTGTACCTGATTTATTATCCAGACATCCTGAATATATGTCAACAGCAAGATGTAAGCCTGGAGAAATCATCATATCTGTAGTTAAACAGCTGAAATTAAGTATAGAACTGATAACAGTGTTTACAAATTTTCAAAAATATCAAGAAATGGATGAAAATATTTTGAAAATTAGAGAAAAAGCAGTTCAAATAACTACAGAAATTCTTGAGGTGGACGAAAAAAAACGTGCTGTAATAGAGAAGGATAGATTGATTTATAAAAGAAATTATATAAATCAATATGTATTAATTATGCCGGAAAAATATGTGACTCAATTTATAATTGAATTACATGAAATTTATGGGCATATGGGCTCAAGAAAGATACAAAAAATAATAGAAGAAGACTTTTATGTTAAAAAATTAAAACATCAAATAGCTTATTTACTATCTACTAGCGTCTTGTGCCAGAGAAATAAGATTTCAACACGCCCGAATTTTGCCAAAAGGCAAACGATTGCACCTGAAAGGCCAGGAGAATTACTATCTATAGATTTTTATGAGCCGCTGCCAACTTCTACGGGCGGTATGAAGTATATTTTTTCGACAATCGATGTATTTAGTAAATTAATCGTATTGTACGCAATAAAAAGGGCAAATACGGAAACAGTGATAAGAAAGATTTTTAATCACTATATTCCTAATTTTGGCAAGCCAAAGAAAATAATATGCGATCATGGTACGCAATTTACCTCGAAAAAATGACAACAAAAACTTGAGGGGGAAACTACTGACATACATACTCCTCCATACGCCACCCACAAAGTAACATCGTGGAGTGAGTAAATCGTGAACTTGGGCGGTTCTTTAGAACGTTCGTTAAAGACAAACATACTGGCTGGGCACCGTATGTTAATATTATACAAAACATTATTAACGAAATGTATCATGAAACGGTTGAAATGACACCTTTACATTTCAACATGAAATCTACAAGGACATGGAAAACCTGGCTGAGAACTGACATTAGCTCTGCAGATACAACGCACGAGGAGAAAATATTTCAAGCCAGAGAAAAAATTCAGATAAAAGGTAAAAAGCAAAACAAAAACTTCAATGAATACAAATAAAATTTTTTTGTTGAATTCAAAATTGGAGATGAAGTTCTTGTAAAAGCTAATAATGTGTCTGGTACAGAGCGAAAAGAAATTGCAAAGTTTTTAGCAATATATGAAGGCTCGTGAATAGAATTTGCAATATATCAAGTACAGCGGACAATAGGGGACGCTACCTATTTTTGAATAGATGAGAAAGCTGGAACAGAACGTGGTCAATTTCACGCGAACGATTTAATTAAATACAAGCTCCGTGTTGAAAATGTACAAAATGTAAAATAAGTTAATATTGATGGCAAGTATTTATAAATAAAAAGAAATAAAAAAATATTAACAATAAACATTAGCAACAATAAATACGAATATAAATAAGTATAGGTTTCTAAGTATATATATGGTCTGTAAATAAATAAATAATAAAAATGTGAAAAGAACGATTTGGACAGTTTAATTTAGATATTTCCAGTTTACTTATTACTATTGGAAATATCTCAGTTAAGCGCAAGTTGTTTTTTAACATGTGAAAAAAACGATTAGCGAGCACTGGAAATTAAAGACCAGAGAGAAAAAAAGAGGAGAAAGAGGAATAGCTGTGCGGTGAGAGGTCATACTACTAATGTAACTCAAGGTGAAGAAAGGGGTGTATTTATCCGACCAACAGAAGTAAAAAAAATATAAATACCTCGTTTACTGAGATGGACGAGTGTGAGCAGGTCGATGGAAATAATAATACATTTTCAGAATTAAAAAAAGGTATCTGTTAAAGAGGAAGGAGATCAAAGAAAGAGATGGAAAGGAAGCAAAGAGGAGGAGAGTAATCGTAGAGAAGGATATATACGATGAACAAATGTACAAGAGTTATGCAGAAGACTTAAAAAAAATTTTATATTTTTGTAAAATTTTGTAAATAGAATCACATCGATAGTGAGTAAAAAACAAGTGAATCATTGATAATTATTTATTAAGTGAAAAGACACTGAATATAGTATAATTATTAAATGAGTGAAGACACTGAATATATTGAATATGTATAAATTAAAAGCGATATGATTAGTTTGTGCGAAAAAAAATGTGAGTTCATAGGAATTTGTATTTTTATTTAAAAATACAAATTCATATGAAGGGACTATGTAACGGCCCAAACTATAGTTTCTTTAAAATTTTAAGTATTTGTAATATACTCGAAATTCGCACAGGCTGGTCGGCGGAAAGCGAATACCCGCACAAAGAGGAATCACGGAGATTAAGGATGTGTGCCTACATCCATGTGAGATATGACTGATGGATAGGGAAGAGGAGTGGGAGCCTGGTTGCTAGGTGACGTTAGCGGTGCGAGGCCGAGCCGCCGACGAAAATCGCGAGGCCGAGCTACCGAAAGGATTAAGCTGGCGGTCGATGAGAGGATCGTCAGTCAGCGCACAGCTGCCTAGCAAACAGGCCTTCTTCGTCTTGCTCTTATAAAATAATTTTAAAATAATAAAGGGTATTCAAATACTCTTCTTATTATTCATTTTCATTACTGTACATTTAGGAGTAAATACAAGTCAATAGTCTGAGATTAACACAATCATTATAATAAAATTTTGCATTATGCATATGTAATTTTATGGTTAATAATATTTATTTACTCATACAAATTTGATATTTTATTAAAATTTATGATTAAGTAAGTTTGTATTTTTCTTCTACTCTGTATAGAAACACAATCTACATCTGATAATAACTAATTGACTAACAACAATCAGTTACTTTTTTCATTATCTTCTTAAAGTATTGAATACTGAAGCATGACTTACTCTTAAATTATATATTGGTATTTATTTATTCAAAACCAGTTTACCTTACATAAATTTACAATCAAATAATAATAAAAATAGTAAGTAAAAAAGTACAGTAATGTATAAATTACATTCTGTATATCGCAGAGATGCACTAGGCATCTGTACGCGATCCGGCAGATACAAAATTAAAATATAAAATAAAACTTAAATACTAAAATATTGAAATGAACTAACTTAATACTAAAAATTATTATCGTAATAATTTTTTTTTACTTTTTAACAGTACTTATATCAATATTTAATTGATACATTTATATTATAACAATTGATATTATATATCTGTTTTTATCCAATTTTTTAGCTTATTCTTAGTTGAATATGTATTCATATCTAATGTTTTTTGATCACTCGGGAGCTTGTTGTATGTTGCTAAGGCTTTCATATAACTATTTTTAGTGCTAATTCTTTTCGTATCTAGGTATTATTAAATGTTTTTTTCTTGTAATACTGATAGATTTAATGACTTGATTTTTTAGGTTTGTGTAATGATATCTTACAAGGAAACTACCCGAGGTGTACCTCACCGATTTTCTTGATATTGTGATATGTTGTAGTACATAAAAAAGTATTAGACACGAATTTTTTTTACGTGCTAATTCAGCGATTTAAGGGGTGAAACCCACCATTAAAATATACCGCCAAAAACAGTTTTTTTTTAATAGCTCAAAAACGAATTGAAATTTTCCGATAAAACCAACGTCAATTTGTTTCTTATCAAAATGCGCTTCTGTGGTAATCGCTTTCATTCTGAAGGGTTGCATCCCTTTTTCTATAAGGGTAAATGTGACTTTTTTTCGTTCTTTTCTCCAGAATTTTTTTACTTAACCGAATCTTATAAAAAATCATTCTGTTATAAATAATATTCAAATTTAATGTTGACCAATCCCGGGGTTTAAAAAAAATTATTTAATGGGGTAAACTACCCTCTAACACGAGTTTCCTGACATAGGCCTTAATAATTTACTTAATTTTGTAATATATTGTAAAACATAAAAAAAACATAACAAATATATACATACATACTTATACGACCATTTGAGCGATGAAAAACACCCTTATAATTCACCCTCAAAATTCATGTTTTTTTAATATCTTAAAAACGAATTGAAATTCTCCAATGAAACCAACGCCAATTTATTTCTCATAATACTGCGCTTCTTTGGTAATCGCTTTCACTCTGAAGGGTTGCATCCCTTTTTTATAAGGGTAGAGATGACAATTTTTTTCTCCAGAAAATTTTTAATTTATTCAATCTTATTAAAAGTCTGTATACTATAAACGATATTGATGTTTCATATTGAAAAGGAGAGAATGATAGAAAAAAAATCAAAGGCATAACTATCGAAAAAATGTAGAGAAATAATTAAATGTAGTGTAATAATTATTTTTGCAAATTTTTAATGCAAACATTTATTGTACATTATATTTGCTAAATTACTTGTAATATATGGATTCGTATATACATTAATATAACTCTTTAATATTAAAAAATAACATTGAAATAAATTTTTTGTAGACAGTAATTTATTTACTTATTAAAATTGAAATCCGTATGGTAATGTATATAAAGTTTGAGTGAAAATAACTTGTATAATGTAACCGGTATATACTCCAAATTGTGTGTCATAGTTTATTAGGCTCAAAGAAGAAGGAGAAAAATATATCCATGGCCTTAGATAATCTTATTTTAATTTTATCAAAAAAAGTCTTATACACAAAATAGAATATATGTGTACATATATATGTATACCTATATATGTCAAATGGTTCAATCACCTCTAAACTTAAAAGGGAGTGATTAATCAATTGAAACATTTAATTTTTCACTTTCTTTTTATTGTATGTTGAGGTGAAACTAACTTACATACAGAATTTGAAGTCTTTAAATCTTATACGTTATGAAAAAGTCATTTTATGGTAATTCTAGTTTCACCGACACTTGGATTTTGAAATTTCATGTATACTTTTTTACTCGCTAGAGTAACCAAGGGTCTTCTGTACTTCCAAGCAAGTTTTTATTATATGTTGAAGTGGAACTAATTTACATACAAAGTTTAAAATCTCAAACTCTGCTGGTGCAAGAGAAATGCCACTTTAAAGAAAATTTTAAGTTTCCGTTACCTCAACTTGAACAATTATTTTTTGGGTTAAACCAATTTGTACAGTCTTCATTAAAACTATTGACTTAATATGGCTTATTTAAATTGATTAAAGTGAACAATTAAATGTTTCAATTGATTAATCACTCTCTTTTAAGTTTAGAGCTGAACCATTTCACATGTATAGGTATAGATATATAGGTATACATGTATGCTATTTTGTGTATAAGACATTTTTTGATAAAATTGAAATATGATTATCTAAGGCCTTGGAAATATTTTTCTCCTTCTTCTTTGATCTTAATAAACTATGACACACAATTTGGAGTGTCAAGGTATTTAATTTTCAGATATGATTTATGGCTGGAATTACTCAGACTGAGGTGATCAACGAGTGTCATCATTTTTTTGGGTGAACAAGTTTTTACAGTTTTCATTCGAACTGTTAAGTAAATAAGGCTTATTTTATATGTTTGAAGTACAATATTACAAGATTTAATCAAATAATAACTCTGCTGAAAGTTTTACATCAGATTTAACAGTTTTACATATAGGATACCTATGTGTTATTTTGTGAATAAGATTTTTTTTTACAAAATGGAAAAAAGATTATCTAAGACTTTGAAAGTATTTTTTTTTCTTCTTCTTTAGGTCTAATAAACTATGACACTAAATTTTAAGTGTATAGGTCTTTTAGTTTCTTAGATATGACTTTTTGGTGGAATTACTCCGACTGAGGTGATCAGCGAGTGTCATAATTCTTTTTAGGTAAAAAGTAATCTCTAAGGATTTGATGGTTATTACAGTATAGTAGAACTACAAAATAGGTGTTCCTATATATATATATATATATATATATATATATATATATATATATTAGGTAAAAAGTAATCTCTAAGGATTTGATGGTTATTACAGTATAGTAGAACTACAAAATAGGTGTTCCTATATATATATATATATATATATATATATATATATATATATATATATATATATATATATATCAATAACCCTTAGAATACATGACTAGTATGATACAGTATATAACATAAAAAACTTAAAGCAAAAAAATTATTATTCACTTCCTGAAAAACAATAAATTACATTAGTTTTAGAAAAAAATAATTAAATCATAAAGTAACTCTCTGCACGCACTTAAATAAGTTGATCTGCTCTGTAAGAAGGTCCGATCTACTTTTCTTGACCTCTGTATCACTTGCGACTGCTATCAGTTTATCTTTAATTATCTTGTGATTGCAAGATTTTCTCACTGCCAGTGCCAAAAGGAAATTAGGAGATCGTGTCACTATTAACGTATCGTACCTAAAATCGGTTTTCTGTTATAATTAATTATTAGCCACGCAGTTTCTAGAGGAATTTTTACAGGTTTGACTTGTTTCACGAAAACTTCATGAAAATGTGTTTTACTTATGAGTGAAGCAGCGTACATGAGCAATTCCACGAAAAATCGAAAACATCTTCACCAAAAAAAAAATCATATTTTGATTGACAAGACCCTTTCTAGTGCCAAGTTTGATCTACGGTCACATTACCATTAAACAATTTGTGTTTCATAAAGGCTCTTATTGAGTCGTTAATAACTCGGCTTCTGTTCGTCGAAAAAATTATTTTCTGAACAGAAAATTAAAGTAGATGTCAAGGGCTTCAATTTGAGACGTCCAATATAAAAAATATTATTTCCATGAAAAGTTATACTGAAATAAAGATAGTGATAAAAAACGACAAAAATAGGAAACATGTCGAAAATGACAAGAAAATACAAAATCTTTCATTTTGACGCATAATATTAAAAAATTTTCTTTTATTTTTTTGGTAGAATTGTTTCCGATTTTCCGTGGAATTGCTCATATAAATATAGAAAACAGTACATTCTGGACAGTGATAAATTATTAAAAGAAAATTAAACATTTTAAAAAGCTGAAATGGAGAATACAAAATTATTCAGTTAAAACTCTGTACACGGGTTGGCATTCACAGGGCGACACCTGAGACGAGAACAATCTCATATCCCCAAAGAGAAAAAGAGCAACAACTGAGATCAGCTGCCCTCATCGTTCGCCTATCTCCGGATTCTGCCCGCCTCTTCGCTTCAGAAGTCCTGCTACCTCGAGTTGCATGTTGCTTCTCTGAGCCAGACGGTGAGAACAAAAATTAAAGACAAAGTTAATTTTTTTTCATTTATGTAATTAAGGGGGCTACCTGGTATTTTTTCATGGTTTTGACAAATTTTTCTATTCATTTTCTTTCCATTAGTAACATTCACTTTTGACTCCCAAAAATATATTTATCTGTTTAATATTGGAAACAAATTAGTTTATTCGATACTACTATTATGTGTATAAAATTTTTTTTTGTAAATTAGAAGTTTTTTAGGGAGTCATTGGCAACTTCTGATGCATGGTCTTTCGGCATAGTGCGTTTTTTGCACATAAGAATTCTAAACATTTTAATTCTGCACAATTTACCATTGGTCATATATACCTATATATAATTTGACCAATGCTAAAGTGTTCAGAATTAAAATGTGTAGAATTCTTATGTGCAAGAAACGCACTATTATTCTCCGTCTTCTCGCGCATACAAAAATTAAAAAATTTATTGAAACTTTGAGAATATATTTTTTAAAGTATTTTTAACAAAAATTCGCTCGTCTTTTTAATAATTGATACTTTAAAGTGTATTTATAATACAATTTTTAATAAAATAAGGGTATTTATATAACAATTTTGAAACAATATTACATATATATTTTTCGGAGCTATATAATAAATAATCACGTAAAATTAAAAGCGAATATTAGTTATATGTAGCTTTAAAAACATGATAGAATTTTCTGAGAAATATATGACAATGTGGTGTACGCGAGGGCTATTTTGAATATACTTATTTTCATTAAAAAATAACACATTATTCTGAATAACTTTGAATATATAGGCTTAAAAAATCTGAATATTGCTGTGTGACTTCATATAATAATGAACTTTATTAATTATTAAATGCAATTATATGGTACCAGAGGAGATACGAAATTGTACAAGGACCATTGTAAATGTAAATTCGATTGGTGCGACTAGATTCGAGTCCGATTAGAATATGATCGACGTCGAAAAAGTAGAAGGTAGGTAATCACTCATCTTGTACCTTAATTTCTTATATCATAATAGAATCTTTATGGAGGCAAACCCTGAAGATTGTTAAGTACTTAAAATATCATTTCAAAATCAATGAAAGATACATTATATTTTATAAAATTAAATATTCTCTTAATGCCTAATATAGCACACATTCCTAACAATTGTGACGCTGAATAGCCGTCTAGCCAAGCCGTCCATGCTGCTACGTCTGAACGCACCCTCGTCGCCGATAGTGAAGGACAACAGCTGCTGCATCCCTGGCGACCAGCGCAGCTTTAGCAGTGAGCCAGACCTCTACTTCGTTCTGGCCACCATGAAGACGGGAAAGTGTTCAATGGTGCACTCCTTGTCTGCGGCGGCTACGACTGCGCCGAGTACCTTAAGGGGGCAGATCTAGGTTAAATCCAAAAAAAATCTTTTCTTTTGCAAGTCCAGAAAACTTTTTATGTTTAAAAGCAATAATTCTGAAAAATTGTATACTATCAAAATACAATACGCATCCCTGACGACCATCGCAGCTTTAGTAGTGAGCCAGACCTCTACTTCGTTCTGGCCACCATGAAGGCGGGCAAGTGTTCAATGGTGCGCTCCTTGTCTGCGGCGGCTACGACTGCACCGAGTGCCTTAAGGGGGCAGATCTGGGTTATGTCCAAATAATGTCTTTTTTTTCGCGAGTCCAGAAAACTTTTTATGTTTAAAGCAATCATTCTGAAAAATTGTTTACTATCAAAATATAACACTATCTTAAGCTTTACCGCTGTAAAACCTCAAAATCTTCATCCGAAACGTCACAATAAATCGTTATTTTCAATACCATGTTTATTAAAGTAAGTTTGATCTTCACACGATTTGAGGTGACATGATGAACGCAAATTGTTTTTAGACGGTTATTCGACTCCTTTTGACATGTATTACAAAAAGAGCAGAGCACTTTTTCATTAAAATTTGTTTTACTATTTTTTTTCCTAAATCCAACCAATTTTTTAAAAAATTTTAAAATTTTTTTTCCAAAAACTCGATTGGATCTTTGAAAAATAATAATAAAAAAAATTTTAACGATAAAATACTCTGCTCTTTTTGTAATACATATCAAAAGGAGTCGAATAACCCTTGAAAATAAACATTTTGTTCATCATGTTACCTCGAATAGTGTGAAGATAGTTACTTTAATATATACGGTATTAAAAATAATGATATATTGTGACGCGTCAAGATTATTAAGTTCTATAACGGTAAAATTTAAGATATTTTAGGTTTTGATAGCATACAAATTTTCAGAGTGATTGCTTTTAAACATAAAGTTTTCTGGACTCGTGATACAAAAATTTTTATTTTTGTTTAACCCAGGCCTACCCCCTTAAGACCGTCGACGAGTACATACCCGTGACCAATACCTGGGAAGCCCTGGCAGCTATGCGCGAAGCAGTAGGTTGGACAAGGTCTACGCAATCGAAGGGTTCAACGGATCGATGGATACTTCTCACAGTTATAGAACAAAATTAACGTAATGACACGAAGAAAATCCTTATTTCTTCGACAGCAAGCGGACGAAATTCTTGGACATAATGCCGCCTTGTTCCAAGGACTACCATAGGATCATAATCTCCGTGGATCTAGACGAGTTCTCACGACTGAAGAACGAGGTCCTGTAGCTACAAGCGCTCATGGCGAGTAATTTTACACCGACCGAATGTCACCAGATCAACAGCTTTTATACGCAGAATAGGTGGAGTGCAGGTTGGCTTTTGGTAGTCTGTGTAATCGCAATACCGACCCTGTTATACGCAGATGTTGATGGACAAGCATCCGCAAGAGGTTTTGCACTATACATTATTTACGTTGCGTATAGACGAAATACGCATAATTTAATGTGTGCTGCGTATAAGCGAAATACGCACGCGAAGCCGGTACTTGCAATTTAAAAATATTACTAAATAAAGTAATATTAATTGTCTACGTTGCGTATAGGCGAAATACGCATAATTATATGTATAATAATAAACGCGCATAGGCGAAATACGCATAATTATATGTATAATAATAAATGCGCATAGGCGAAATACGCATAATTATATGTATAATAATAGATGCGTATAGGCGAAATACGCATAATTATGTATAATAGAAAATGTATATAGGCGAAATGCGCATAAATATGTACAATACAAGATGCGTATAAGCGAAATATGCATCGATCCCGAACGCAACACACGACCGCCGCCGATTAAACTAGCCGTGTGATTGTGTTCATGCCGTTGTTGGTCTTTAGTATTATCAACAGGTCAAGTAGAGAATTGAAGACCAAATTAAAATCGTGAGATTGTTGCTGAGATGCAAGTCGAAAATGAGGTGTAGAACGCGCGGCAACGGGTCACAGCGACAAGACACCTTATCATGGAGCTCAACACCAAGTCTCACAGCAACTGGATCTAGTATAGGAACCAGCTACGCTCCCGTGGCATATTTTTTTTAAAGTATTTTGGCCTGAATGCGAATTCCGAGGGTGCATTATCTGAAAAGTTAATTGTAATAAACAATAATTTGTTAATATTAAATTATTTTTTTGTATGACTAACATTTGTTTGTATTTCGTAAACCGTTTCAAATAAAAAAGTTCTTACATTTTTTGCAAGTAAAACTTCGACAAAGGTTACTAAAATGATGACTTGTATGATGAATTTTTATCATTTTTGCGAAACCGTTAATTTTTTACTTGAAAAGTAAGCATTTAAAAAAAATATAAGAACATTTTCATTTTAATTGTCTAAGGATTACAAATAAATGTTTATCATATGAAAATAACGAGATTTTACAATTAACTGGCGTTTTTCAGATGATGAACCCTTGAAATTTCAATTCGTAATCCGGCCAAAATAGGTCAAATAGACATAAAAAAGTATCTATTTACAGATAGCCAATAGATAATCTATTTATAGTACAAAAGTGTATTTTTACCAAAATAATTTTGTAATCAGAAAGACTTATTTATATCTCGCTCATATAGGTGTTAAATAAGAACATAAAATATAAAAATAACATTGATTAGTAGTATATCTATATTCACAGAAATAAGTGCTTATTCCTCTAATTTCTCGTATATATAGATATACCGATCAATGTTATTCTTATGTCTATATCCTTATTTTCTTTGTCTGCAAAGGGCCAAGCGGTTCAGTTTTCAAATCCAGACTATGTATTTGAGTCTAAAATAAGGATTTCTGATTCATATTATCTTTTTACTATAAATGTATTGTCTATAATTAATTATAATGTAATAGATACATTTTTTTCTGTTAAGTCAACTGGCTTCTTGCCAAGTGACGACCTTTCTATGCTATCGACATCACTGGCGCCATCTACATTTAAATCGACTGCGATTTCCATTAGATGGCACTTATGATGGCTATGGCAAATTTTATATACTTCCTGCATTACCGACAGTAGGTCGGTAAAATCGTTAGAATGACTATGGCACCCCCTTAACAATTCAGATTATTTATACTTAAAATTAAAAAAAATTGTATACAGCTCTAGAATTATTTTATCCAGTTTCATAGAATCTCAAAATATTTTTGATTTCAAAATAGAAGCCTGCAATTTTTTACTTATATTTCTATTTACAAATATATTTATTATTTATTACTAATTATTAAAATGAATTAATGTGATTTTTACTAAATAGATACAGTTTAAAATAGGTTTAAAATTTTTTATCTGCACAGAGAGATGGGACGTATTCAAAATTATTATTTACTGTATGAAAATTACTATTTTATAAATTAGGAATATTTTAATTTACTTGCATTTGGATGCTTTTTACAGTTTTGTAGAAGTTATTCATAAACGTATATAAATTCTGGAATTAAAAATTTATGGAATTTTACTCATTACTTTAGTGAAAAATGTCATTTATAGAATTTACAAAAAAATATAGTAATTTGTGCTGAATATTTAGTAAGGAGTACTTGTTTACATTATATTATAAATATTTTTTAGTAAATTTTACGTACTTATAGTTAAATTCTCATAAATATTTTAATAAACGTCTTGACTCAAAAAATCTAACTTATAAAACTTACGTATTTTTTAACAACTGTATCTTATGCTCTACCATATACAAATGGATCTTGATGGGTATATCATTATTTAATGAATATTTACAAGACAGTAAAATAAATAAAGCCTAGTGTCACTTATAAGGACGATTCGAAGCATAGTCAAGCAAGGATTGTGACGGCGAAATCGGTAGAGCGTCCGCTTCAGGAACTGAGGATCGCCAGTTCAAATCTTCACGAAGTCTGTTTTTTCATTAAAAATATTTTTATATTTGAAATTAAATTATACAAATATAAGAAATATTATATCTGTAATAAATAAACAATTACGGAAAGATTAAACTGAAAACAAGTGTTTATTAATGTGAATTATAAAATTACTATTTAATATTTTAGAAGATTGCATAGTAAAAATTATTAAAATACGAGTAATGTCCAATCATTAAAAATGTATACATTTATGAACAAAAATAAGAGGAACGTTTCTCTTTGTCTGGTATCATTGATTTGTACATCTCTGTACATTTTTGTACATTATTATACATTTCCGTACATTCTTGTACATATATGTACGTTTCTGTACAAAAGTCTAATAATAATTGTTAAAAATGTACAGAAATGTACAGAAATGTACATAAATGTATAAAAATGTACAGAGATGTACGAAAATGTACAAAAATGTGTAAAAATGTACAGAAATGTATAGAAATGTACAGAGTTATACGAAAATGTACAATTTTTACTTCCGCCAGGGTAACAACACGCAATCGTTGTTTTTAAGCAGTTACATTTCGCATCTATTTCAGTTCGCATGTGCCAGTGATCAGTGAAATAAAATTTTATTATAGTTTTACGAATTAAAAACAAAATAGTTGTATTTTGTTAATTATAAGAACCTTAAGGTATGCATATTATTTATTAAGCATTACATAAATGCAAAATACCCTAGTGGAAATGAAATATGTATATATAAACGTACAAGAGTGTACTTTTTATAGTAACATAAACTTTTCATAGAGAAAATATTTAGTATAATTTAGCGATTTCATGTTGAATTTCCCACACTAGTTTATATTTATATACGTATATATACAATATCTTATAGAATTTCGTAAAAAATTTACACTTTTATACATTTATTTACACTATTATACACAGATTATGTGATAATGAGAGTTAAAAATCTATTTATTATTTTACGTATATTTGATATTATTGAGTAATTATATATTTTTCGATGTTTTTATTTATTATTTGTTGTATATTCATTATCAATGTTAGCTCATATACTTAATTTTATTCTCCAATTAAAACAGAAATAGATACTTTTATACACTTTTGTACATTTTTATACATTTGTATATACTTATATACAGTGATATATACTTTTTTATTTTCACAAGGGTATTCAGGTCGATATATTAAATTTATAAAAATAGTTGAATGCTCATAGATGTTTGTAAAAATCCTTTAAATATTTTTCTTTTTTTCTAATCAAATACTAATACATTAATTTATAAAAAAGTTTTAAATATCTCTAACAGAATTAATTCATTTTATTACATTTTGAAAAAAAATTTTTACATAATATTATATAATCAGCTTAATCATACTCATAATTGAATGCAAATTCTTCATTTATTTTAAATTTCAAATTTTTTTGGATCGCCTGTGTATGTTTCAGATATTAAGAATTACTATCAATCCGATGATCGTTATAAATTTTCTCCTAATAACATTTCAAGTTTTAAGCTTACCAAAAACTCAAGAACACCTCAAGAAATTAGTTTAAAAAATAGTATTGAGAATATTCTATTAAATGCTATGAATGAATTTCACGATGTAGAGATGGTTGAATATGAAACATTAGATTTTCAAGAATCGTATAAAGATGTTGATATGAAAATTATAGAAGACAATGGTAAAATATTTACAATTGATAAAGATTTACAACAATGTACAGAAGATACAAAAGAATTTGATCATGACTATAAACCAAGAGCCGTGGAATTCTGGAGAAGTGATTTGATAAAAAATTTAGCATTAAAAACGGTACAAAATCGTTTTTGCAAGATTCAGTCCTTAACCCAATTAAAACGTTGGGAAAAAACATGAAATAAAGGGAACGTATAAAGAGAAAATATGAAGAATTTGTTCTTTTGTTTTAGAAAATTTTAAAACTACTGTTGATGTTGGTTATCCGGTTCATGACAAAAATTTACAAAAATGGGCATTACAGGCTCAAAAAGATATTGGAAACGAAGATTTTCGTTTTAAAGCATCTAATCATCGGCTATCTAATTTTAAAAAAGCTCACAGAATTGTTAGTAGAAAAATTAACAAATTTGTAACCATAAAAACACTTGAAGGAGTCGATTATTTAGAAAGAATCAAAGAACAGTTGATACGTTTGTTATTGAAGTAAAAAAACAGATTCATGAAACAGGTATAGAAAATGTATTTAATTCAGATCAATCAGGCTTTCAATTAGAAATGCTCTCAGGTCGTACATTAGCAGTTGAAGGATAGAATCAAGTTCAATGTTTGGTGCAATCGGTGACTTTTACAACTCATAGTTATACAATTCAACCGACGATATCAGTCGATGGTAGACTTCTTTCACCTCTTCTTATAGTTCTTAAAGAAAAAAGTGGTGAATTTGGATCCACTATAGAACGAGACTTATTTAGACCCCGTAATGTATATGTTATGGTTTCTAAATCTGGAAAATTAACCTCAGGTAATTGGAAAAAATCTATTTATTTGATGTGGGCATTGTCCTGCTGTTATGCAAGAAGCGACCCCCAGAATAAAGAAGTGATCTTAAAAATAATTCCGAAAGGAACTGCGGGTAGAATACAACCTCTTGGTGTTTATGGCTTCAGAGTATGGAAGAGATATGTGAGACATTTCTCTGACTATGTGATATTAATGAATGAGTATTTAAATCTATATTTAAGGAACCATATTATAAAGTTACAATCACTGGTACATGATCAGCTATCATCACCGAGGTATATCGATTTATTCAAATTCGCGTGGTATAACAGTGGATACACTGATGTAGCACCTGTGAAATTTGAAGATCTAGTTAATTTTGTTTTTGGTACAAAATCTAATACACACTGCGAAGTAGAATGTTGCTCTAACATTGCAATAGTTAGATGATCTTGGTGTAAAAAGTCTCCACGTTTGAAACATTTTTTTTATGCCTACTATTATTGTTCATTGTATAAACACTAATTAACATTAATTCACAACATATAACTATTAATTAATGCATTAATTTATATTTAATACAGATTATTGATATGTAGAAAAATTGTAGAATAAAAAATCAACATCAATATATAATATACAATATATCCTTTGTATAATAATTTATATATATTAAAAAGAAAATAAAATTTATTTTTAGATAAAATAAGATATCTAACCTTTCTGTATGCAAGCAGAAAAGCATCCTTTACAAAGAAAAATATTGGCTTTGGGTTAGTTGGAAAATTTCAATTTGTTTTTGAGATATTAAAAAATAGATTTTTTAGGGGTGAAGTATAAGGGTAATTTTAATCGCTAAAATGGTCGTATAAGTATGTATATGTATATTTGTTATGTTTTTTCATGTTTTACAATAAATTACAAAATTAAGTAAATTATTAAGGCCTATGTCAGAAAACTCGTGTTAAGGGGTAGTTTACCCTATTAAATATTTTGTTTTAAACCCCGGGATTTGTCAACATTAAATTTCAATATTATTTATAACAGAATGATTTTTTATAAGATTCGGTTAATTAAAAAAATTCTGGAGAAAAGAACGAAAAAAAGTCACCTTTACCCTTATAAAAAAGGGATGCAACACTTCAGAATGAAAGCGATTACCACAGAAGCGCATTTTGATAAGAAACAAATTAACGTTGGTTTTATCGGAAAATTTCAATTCGTTTTTGAGATATTAAAAAAGAACTGTTTTTGCTGGTAAATTTTAAGGGTGGTTTTCACTCCTTAAATCGCCGAATTAGCACGTAAAATAATACGTGTCTAATACTTTTTGATGTACTACAAAATATCACAATATCAAGAAAAATCGGTGAGGTACACCTCGGGTAGTTTCCTTGTTAGTGCTTCATAAGTAAATAATTGTTCTAGGTTCATGGGATAATCATGACTTAGAATATTATTTTTATGAACAATTCTTAAAATTCTTTTTTGTAAGTTTCGCAGTAGATTTAAATTGATATTGTATGCTCCACCCCTATAACATATGCACATTTATTTTTGTACATGTAATATTGTGTATTTGCATAGTACAATATATACAACTGTAATGCTACGAGGGTAGTTCAATAAGTCTTTAGAATAAAGTATAAAAACAATTTTTTTTGGGTAAATTTTTTTTTATTTTTCAACATAATCTCCTTGGAGCTCTATATACTTGGTCAATCGCTTTTTAAGTTTTTTTAATCCTTCAGAAAAGTGCGTTTTCGGAAGTTCCTCAAAATAAGCACTTACAGAGGCAATGACGTCTTCGTTGCCCGTAAATCTCTGCCCACCGAGCCATTTTTTCAAGTTTGGAAATAAGAAAAAGTCACTGGGGGCTAAATCTGGTGAATACGGTGGGTGTTCGACCAATTCGAATTTTAGTTCTTCAATTTTAGCCATTGAAACGAAGCATGTGTGAAATCGGGCGTTGTCGTGATGAAAGAGAATTTTTTTTCTCGCCAAATGTGGTCGTTTTTTTTTAATTTCTTCTTTCAGCTGCTCTAATAATGATGCATAATACTCAGCAGTAATTGTTTTACCCTTTTCCAAGTAGTCAATAAGTATAATTCCACGTGCATCCCAAAAAACTGTAGCCATAACCTTACCAGCTGACTTTACGGTCTTTGCCTTCTTTGGAGCTGGTTCGCCTGTGGAAATCCACTGTTTGGATTGTTCCTTTGTCTCAGGAGTGTAGTGGTGTATCCATGTTTCATCCACAGTCACAAATCGACGAAAAAATTCCTCAGGATTCCGACTTATGCGCGCCAAAAGAGCCTCAGAGGCGACCACTCTATTGCGTTTATTCTCAGCTGAGAGCAAACGCGGCACCCATCTTGCCGATAGCTTTTTCATGCCTAATTTTTCATGTAGAATTGAAACAACTGCACCTATAGATATCCTTGTGGCCTCAGCTAACTCACGCACTTTTAATCTTCTATCCTTCAACACCATATCGTGGATTTTATTGATGATTTCGGGAGTAGTTGCTTCTACGGGCCTTCCTGAACGTGGTTCGTCACTTATTGATGTACGACCACGCTTAAATTCATTTACCCAGTTATAAACCGTTGCTAAGGCAGGGGCAGATGTGCCATGAACTGAGTCCAATTCATTTTTTATCTCATATGGAGTTAAACCCTTTAAATGAAAATGTTTAATTACCGCTCTGAACTCGTTTTTTCCGTTTTTCTTAACAAGCAATTTTTTTTTTCAATTGGTTATAAAAACACGTAAACTCAGAAGATGTGGACTGTGACTGCACCATATATCTAGTCGGGAGTGGTGCTGACTGAAAACAGATGATTTGGAGCGATTCGCGCGCCATCTGTTGGTCATTCTAAAGACTTATTGAACTACCCTCGTAGAATCAAAAAAATTTTAATACTCTGAAAATTTGTTGGAAATAGATATAAAAGAATAAAGTTATAAATTTTCATGCTTGAAAGTCTTAAAATATGAGCACGTAAGCCATGTGTTTAAAAAATAATTTGATGGAAAGCTTTGTATGACTGAATCAAGATACTTTAATAAGTTAAAAATTCTGCCTAGACAACGAGGAGATTTTATGCTTCTCGATTATATCGAGTATGCTGTAATAAATGACAATGACATAGTTTTAAACAAAAAAATCAATGAAATTGAATCATTTCACCAAATTTAGATTTATATGTTAAATCTGACAAGCTTAGATTATCATGGATGCATTGGCAGAATTTAGTTCAATTATACTAAAAATGTTCTCAAATTTTATTTTATTTTTTTTCAAACATACAATTTCAGTTTACAGTTTCTTAAATAAAAAATTGCAAGTTTCTTAAAAGAAACATGAAGAAAAGTTCATTTTTTAGTTTTACATTATTACGTTTATACTTTGTAGCTTTAATTGATACTCTTATCATGTTAAAGAAATTTAAAAGCTAGTAAATAATATACATAATTATTCTGCATTTAGCTTAAAAAGAGAAATAAATAATTGAGGTTTGGGGGCAACACCTACTAACAAGGAGAGTGTCACATCTCCGGATCACAAACTTTGATCAAACTTCGGGAGGGTTCTTCTGGTATCTAAAAATGAAACCTTGCACCCATAGTTTTTTCCAATTGGTCATATTTCTCGGGACATATCCGTATACCCCAGCTGCGTATAATTTTAGTAGGAACACCTCTCACAAAGAAACACCGAAACTAGGCAAAAAGAGCTTTAATTTTAACCCTTAGCTACCGTGGTGGTGCCTGTGAGACCCCACTAGAAATTCAATTGACTATAACTTTATAATTAATATAATCTTAGATTTTCAACCTTTATGTAAACTCGGTAAATATAATTACAATTATTGTAAAAAAAGTTTGGAGTTGAAAAGTAAAAAAATAATAATTGACTAAATTCAACTATGGTAGCTAAGGGTTAAGCTTTGTTACATATAGAAATATTTTTCTGGGTAAAATATATATGAACAATGTTTAAGATGGTGATTTAAAAGGTGTAAAATCGACGAATGGTTCGATTGTTAATAACTTTTACTCAGATTAATATTTTTATGCGTATCAAAGCTTAAATTAAATTTCTTTTTGCCTAGTTTCGGTTTTTGTTTGTGTCATTCTTTTCATGTAAAGCCATACAGATTTATGATGAGAAGAAGAAGTGTTTCTTTGTACTAAAATCATACGCGTTTCGGGTATAATGACTTATATCTCGGGAAAATGGGGCCCATTAGAAATAATTGCGGGTGCTGGGCTTCATTTATAAGTACCAGGAAACACCTACCAAAGTTTCATCAAAATCCATGACCCATAGGTGTAACACTCTCCTTGTAACTTCATTTTCTATAAGGGCGATAGTTGGCTGACCAGATAGCCGAACATTACTCTTATGGAAAATGGACTTGACAAGTATTCCACTCATTGACCAAATATCTTAAATAATACACATAATTTCTAAAATACTGGTATTGAAAGGATTTTAGAAATAGAAATTCAATGTTTTTGATAGTATAAATTAAAATTTTACATAAAATTATACGTTCATCTTTTCCATAAATTTTCTTGATAAATATGTATGTCATTGTTTTAAGGTTGTCTGGCTAAAGCGATGCTAGGTCGTCCTATTAGCGGCAGATATGGAGAAAATTTTTTTTATTTGATTTTAAGTTTTGAGAAAATATATCTTTGGAAGGTTGTAGACTTTGATTGGGACAATATCGTTCCAGAGATATTTACTCAAAATTGAAAGATAAATGAAAAAGTGTTTCATCGTTAATTTTCGGTGAAGGGTGGAATTAGCATTAAGGTGGTTCGTGAACCATTATGTATCTGAAATATATAAATCCATATAAAATGTGTTTGACCTCCTCTCGGTATAAGACGCTCTTCTCCCAATTGATGGTCAAACCCGCTGCTTAGAGCCTCTCTAATACGAGCTTCAATACCACCAGGTGTTCTTTGAACGTCTCGGTGACGATGATGATATCGTCAACGTATGAGTAGGCATACGGTTGTAGGTCAGCACGATAATCTCGTCGATCATTCGTTGGAACGTTGCTCCAGCGTAAGCTTATCCGTGCGGTATACGTTTAAACATAAACAACCCGAGAACCGAGACTGTTAAGACCGTTCGTGACAGCGCCGCTTTAGTCAGAGGTATTTCATATGCGCTGCTCAGGTCCAGCGTCGTGATGTACCGCGCCTTCTGCAACTTAAGCTGTATATCGTTCATATTTGGCAACGGATACGCGTCAGGCTCAGCTATTTCGTTGAACGTTCTGTAGTCTACACAAAACCGGTAACTGCCATTGGGCTTGCGTACCTTACCACGGGACTTGACCAGCCACTGATGGACTCGGGCTCAATTATGCCCGCAGCTAGCATTTCTCGCATCTACTTGTGCATTTCCTCTTCAATCTTCTTAGACACAGGGATATACTTTATGGATTGCGTACTCCCCACGCGTATGCCATGCTCGATGCAAGTAGTGCGGCCTATGGCGTCTCCCCCTTGGGGTAGCATTCGGTCAACGAGTTTGTTCACTTGCTCTCGTTCCTCCTCGCTTACATATGCGAGGTCTACGGCGGATATTGCCAACCCACTGCTGATCCCAAGTCCGGCTACCTCTAGTGGCAAGATCACCTTCGTTTTTTTGATAAACAGCATGTCGTCCTGGACGTCATGTACTGCACTGAACAGTTGCATGAAATTCCTGCCGCCGTAGTAGTCACAATCCAAATTTGGTAGGATCGCCACTCGTACATTCTTCTTTACACCCACTGGTATAAATGGGAGGCAGATATATTCCACTATTGGCGTATAGTGTCCGTGGGCCACTCAGGCGTCTCGGCCATAATTAGGTTGTGCCTGCAATCCGAGCGTGCTGGCCATCTTTAGGCCGAACGCACCTACGATCGTGCGAGCTGCGCTCGAGTCGTACAAAGCGCGCATCCTATAGCCGCCGACGTCGACCTGTAGCCACCAACGGCGCTCGTCGTCGTTAAGGTCGACCTGCATAGTATATATAGTTGTGATTGCGTCGCACGGCTTCCCAGGCGACAATGGGGCGCCGACAGTACCACTCACTAGTTCAACTGGCGGCGTATCGTTGGTTGCTGGAGCCGCCTCCACATCATTGTTTTGTATAGCGGCAAGGATTCGTTCCGTTGGCAGTGTCAGGCTTACCTCAGTCCACTCTGCCTCGGGCTGAGGCGCCGCTGCGCAGGCAATAGCAAGACTCGCCTTTCGCCTGATTGGAGAACTGGACGACGGTACCAGCGTAACGCCGGCCTGCTTTGTCGTAAGTACCTTCGCCGGCTGCACCATGGGCGGCTTGGCCAAGTATGGCGACGTAGTAGCGACTGTACCCATACTCACACTCTCCTCTCTACGAGTCCGCATTACCGGACGTGGCACCGTGGGACCTTTTCTCCCAACGTGCGCAATCTTAGAGGCCATTATCGGGTGGCACGAGAAAAAAGTTCCTCGTTTACGTTCCTACCCCGGTATTGGCACTGCCACGCCCGGTATGTGACATCCCCACACACAAAGCAGCGCGTTTCCCTCCTCGGGTTCGTAGTCTGCGGGGGCTGTTGGAGCTGTTTGGGCGTCTCCGCGACTTTGCCCTTCGCAGGCGTCTTCTTCTTCTTCTGAGGTTTCATTCCCTCGGAAGTCATTGGCACCACCGGCTTCGTGGCTGCCTACTGAGATTGGCATGCCGTCAGTCCGTCGTCGACCACGCGGCCCACGATAGTGGCAATATCTAGATGGTCGACGGGCTCAGATTGCGTATCTACGGCCGAGTGGTGGCCTTGGTCGCCCTGGTTGCTAGTGGGGCGTGGTAAGCCAACTCGGGCAATAAAGTAGTGTTTAGGGGGATTGGAGGTCTTCACGATTTCCTCCAGTATTGCCCTGCCTCTACGTCCGTGACCAATTCAAGCAGTTTCTCGACTGTAGTCACGTCGGATCAATGCACTGCAACTTTCAACGTGGGTAACATCTTATGCTGGAGCAGGTCCAATTGAGCGTTGGTACTGGGGATCGGGTCTTGCTTGCGCATGATCCCCACGAGCTTCGTGATGAAGTCATGGACAGGCTCGTGTTCCCCCTGCGTGCGCGCATATGCTTCAGTGATTAACTCCTGCTGGTGCTACCTACCTCTGCCGTACCAGTAGCGCGCATCTTCACAGAATTGTGGCTAGAGAACCCAGACTTCCTTGATATTCCTGTACCACGTAGCGGCCACTCCTTTTAGCAGTTCGGAGAGCGCTGAGAGTAGCTCCGCGTCAGTTAAGTCGCCGAGTTCGCGGCACTCCCCTACTCTCATAAGAAAGTTATCGATGCTTTGCGTGCACTCCTCTGCATACAGCACGTCCCACTTTCGCAAGATACTTCCCACGTCGAGGTTGTGGACATTGGCCGGCACTCTACCGGTGCTACCGATCGAATCAACGTATATATTGTTTCTCGGGCGACCTGGAGGGTCTCTCTGCCCCCCCCCCAAGCACCGGTAGGCGGCGGTAGGTACTGCTGCTGGCTGGATGTCCAAAGTATCCTGGAAGTTGCCACGCGGTCTCTGTGCAGATCCAGGTAAGCGATTATGCGGCGCTTCCAGCCGCGTGTTTGATACAATGCTCCTGCGACTAGCACCTGGCTGCATCATTTGTGTTATAAGTGCTGTCAACGAGGTCACTTCATTACGGTCTCGGGGCTGGACGGTGGTGGTCACTGTGGTGTCAAGTGCTGGTCCTATAGCTGCTGCTATTATAAGGCCTATGCTTGTTACGAGCATTGCAACTCATATGGTTGTTATTGTTACAGCTCGCATTCGAATTGGCGTTGTATCTTCAACTGTTGCAGCTGCTGTTGTTGCAACTGCTGTTGTTGTAGTAGTTTCTCTTGCTGCTGCTGCCATTGCTACTGTTGTACCAGTAGCTCCTGCTGCTTGTCGTAATCGCTGTTGCTCGGTTGCTTCGTCTGTTACCGGTGGAGGACTGCCTGTCGCTTGCCCCCGTTCGGGTCTGACGCGGTCTCTGGGCGGCTTGCTGTCGTCCATTGGTTCCTTACCCGGACCTGTGGGTCTGCTCCGAGTATAGAGATTGGGTGAACGATTCACTGTGCTCAACTCTCTCTATGAACACCAGGCGTAATTCCCCATGCTTGGTTTGAGCTATTGCAGTGTCTTGTTCGAGGTTCTGCTGAAAGTCCTCCTCTGAGTAATGCCAAGCAGCCATTTCTGCAACCGAATCATCTGCTCCAAGCGGTAGCCTCCCCGCTTTAGTTGCAACTCGAGAAACGTTTCATCGAGCTCTTGAGATTATAGGGAGAAGTACCAGTTGTCGAGTGCCTCGACTGTTGGTGCTGCGATTGTTGGTACTGTGAAGATCTCTACGTATACTTATGCATGCGCACTTGAAGCCGTCTTTCGCTCGCTCAATCAAACACTTGAGAGAACTCTTGCGCGCTTTTGGGGTTTCAACGTAAATCGCAATAGTGCGCCGTGGCTGTTGTGTAACTCTACTAGCTCACCCTGACCTACCTTTTACAAGTAGAGTTGACACTTTACTCATCAAATATTTATATCGCATTAGCAACTATTCTTGCAAAATCACGCAAACAGGGGAGAAGTTTCATTCGCAATGGCAAAAATTAATTGCAAACCAAAAAAAATTATACTGGACTACAAAAGAAACTTTACTTTTGGAATTTAAATAAAATTTACAAAAATCTTCTAAACTAAAAAAAATTTTTTTGAAAAACCAAAAAAAAATTCCTAAATTAAAAAAATAATTACCAATGTCTATAAAAAAAAATTTAGAATACCCAAAAAAATTTTAAAAACCCAAAAAAAATTTCCGAAATCCACAAATAAACTTTCTAAAAATTTTCCAAAATATAAAAAAAAAAAATTTCCGAAAATTTCAAAATAAATTCGAAATTAAAAAAAAAATTTCCCAAAAATTTTTCGGATATAGTGCTCCGAAAATAAGATCGAATTTTCAAATTTTTAGTCTGCAAATTAATTCTGCAACGTACTTGCATATATATATATATATATATATGGGCAATATTACCCTTCACATACCGGTGCGCGTATCTATAACGCGCCGCGTGTGTTTTTCCACCCAACACCTACCGTCATTTGGCTGTTCAGCGATGGAGATTTCCTACAGAACTGGGGGTAAGGGAGAAGAAGGAGGACCCGCAGGGATGAGCAGTACGTGTAAAAAATAAACGCGAGTGAGATAAAATACGACTAGTATATTTATTCGATCTAGATGTACATAAGTCTTCTATAAAATGAGGACGCGGCCACAGCGAACGCGCACGAGAGGACGATGGTACTCACCAGGGTGCCGCTGCACCCACTCGCGCCACGACAAAATGCCAGTACTGCTGTACTGGCGATTACGTAATGCACTTCCTTTCTCGCCACGGCTGGCGGACAGTCGGCGGTCTCGCGGTCCTCTCTATATATCTCTATCTCTCTTGCTCTGGTTCACCTTCACTCTTTCCGGTGAGTCGAAGTCCACAAACACCTCGCTATATTTACACATACTGCTGATTGATTTTCACTCCGAGGAGAGATTATTTGTAGCGGTGAGTATCCTAATGGCTCTTACGCTCACGCCAAAAACCCACATGCTTTGTGAGTTTTTATGATCCTGGAGAAGAATTTCGCTAAACTGTGAGCAACATAACCACAAATCAACAACATCTTTGAACGAGGAGTTGGATAACGTCATCGCACTGCAACAACATCTCTCCTGCATCTAGATGAACTGAGGAACTGCGACTTTGTTATTCTTGCAAGTAAAATTCTATCAGAAAAGGAGGAGAAACGTGAGAAGCAACAAAAAACTACTTATTTTGAAGTTAGAGTCTCTCTTTCTCTCTCTCTCTCTCTCTTTCTCTCTCTTTAACCGCGCGAAAATCTTGCTCAGCCAGTATGACATATGGATAGTTCTTGATCTCGCCAACAGAGCACATGACCGTCACCTCTCGATTATGGACTGCAACTTCGATTTAGACATGCCGCTATTCAACAGATATCAGCAACAACTTATACAGATCTTAGCGAGTGAATTTTTAAAATTTTGAATTTTTAAAATTTCATAAAAAATCTGTTCAGCGACCTCAACAAAGACCTAGTAGATGCAGATCCGAGACGCATACGATATCTACTGCACACAGATCACTTACAGATTTACACACAAATACAACCAGCCGACGATGTGGACATTCTATCCCGTGCTGCGCGAGCAGTTGCTGATTGAGCCGAGGTCGCTAGCCTCAGACTGAATAAGACCAAGACTAAAGCAATTGCTTTCGGCATATGTAAATACATTAATAGTCTTGAGTCAAAAGGTATGCCGGAAATCAGTCTGAGAGAAGGCGTCTTCGTCCCTCTCTCGCAAACTGTTACGAGCCTTGGTGTTATACTCGATTCTAAACTCACTTGGAAGTCACACGTGGACATGGTCGCAAAAAAGATTAATAGAGTACTGTATAACTTGAGGTTTTTTCGAAAGTATACCACCCAGGATCTACGCAAACTCTTAGTAATGGCTCCTGTTTTTTCGCACCTTGATTATTGTTCTGTAGTATATCTCGACGCTTCACTAGAACTACGTAGCCAGCTGCAAATAATGTAAAATTCATTGTGCGATACGTTCTAGGTGTTACGATGGATGAGCACATCATCCGTTACGGGGAAAAATTAGGTTGGACACGGATTTACTCTAGAAATGAGACTTTCATGGTGATCACCGCCTACAAAATAATTAACATTAAAAAACCTGTTTATCTGAGATCGCTATTCATTCAAAAAGAATGAATCTAAGCACCACGTACGAGGTGAAGTAAAAGAATTCTCGATTACACACATACGCACTGAGATAGGACGAAAATCTTTCCAAGTACAAGGTGCTCATCTGTGGAATTCACTCCGTTTTGCCATTCGTACTCTGCTGTCATTCATGACCTTTAAGAAAGTATACCACAGAGGATCTGCGCAGGCACTAAGCAATGACACTAGTTTTACCACACCTAGATATTGCTCTAAAGCATATCAAGACGAGTCACTTGAACTACGTATGTGTTTCAAAATGAAACTAATGTTATTCAAATATTTTGTAAAAAAGAATAAATATTCTAATATGATTAGATCTATTTTTTCGAATAAAATTCGTGAGAGAAATGTGAAAAGGCAATAGGGTGGTTTTATAACGTGCTATGTGTTTTGAAAATCAAATTAATACTAGTCAAATGTTCTGTAAAAGACACAATAAATATGCAACTGCTATATGTGCACGGTCTTTTTAGTAAAAGAGAATATATCTTTTTGTAGTAAAGTTTGTAAAAATAAATGTTTCAAAAGCAATGCGTCAATTTCACAACATTCTATGTATTTCGAAATAAAACTAATATTATTAAAATGTTTTGAAAGGAGATTAAATAAGGAAGTGCGGTTTTCATAATAAAGTAGACTAGATGTATTTTTTTCGAATAAAATTTATGAATAATAATTGTTAATATGTGATACGGAGATTTCACCACCATTTGTGTTACGAAAATAAACATACGTATTTTAAATACTTTGTAAAAGATGGCTTTTATTGTAAAAGAGAATAGATCTATTTTTTCGAATAATATTTATGAAAAGAAATGTTTAAAATGCAATTCGTCAATTTCGCAATGTTCTATGTATTTGAAAAAAATACATCTATTTTACTTTATTATGAAATCCACACTTCCTTATTTAATCTTTTTTACAAAACATTTAAATAATATTAGTTTCATTTCGAAATACATAGAACATTGCGAAATTGACGGACAGCATTTTAAATATTTGTTTTCATAAATTTTATTCGTAAAAATAGCTCTATTCTCTTTTACTATAAAAACCATCCTGTACAAAGTTTTTAACCCATTAAGGGGGAGTCTGCTTTACCAGCTTCAACAAACCGATTTTTTTGTCTTAAATCTATTCCAAAACTATCCAAGAATATGTCTTCAAAATTTCAGAGGCCAATTCGACATATTTCCGAAGCTAGAGCAGTTGTAGTGGCCGAGCATCGAGCAGGTGTGAATGCTCGGGCAGACCCGAGCACGCGCGCTCCGCCCCTCGATGTATTCTATTATTCGACTATACTCGTATATATCTGAAAAGGTCCAACCGTCCTTTGAAACATTATTTGGAGTTTCTAGAAGGTCTGTGTTGAGTAGTAGTAGGGAGAACGGCATACAATATGACGGTATACTATAGCTCTCGGCATCGGCTTCTACACTGCTGTTTGTAGCGTCAGCTTTCAGTTCCACTTTTGATTTTGCCGAGTACACATCGACATGTCAAGCTACTCGAAAGGTGATCGATCTAAAAGACAGCGTGCTGCGGAACCGCGAAAGTGGAAATTTCACGGCAATCGTTTTACAAGTGTTCCATCGGACGACGGAGACTTACGCATGAGCCGCAGTGAGCAGAAGTTAACGACAGCAAGCAGCGATGATGTCATTATTCATTCTGCGCACTGCTACCGCATTATTGAATTTATATCTGTGTTTCTCGCAATTTCGGAAATCGCAATTTGCAGATCATGCAAGCAAAAATTAACGTTTGCAAAAAGCGGTCATCGAGGCCTAGGATTTAAAATTATTGTCCAGTGTATGTGTGATCGACGCGAAATCCAGTCAGGACCATTGATACATACCGGCTACGAAATCAACAGACGAATTGTTTTGTTATGAGGCTTCTTGGTATCGGACGAGAAGGGATAAACGTATTCTGCGGCCTTATGGATAAGTCTGCAGGTTTTGCAAAATCTACTTATCAACAAATCGTTGAGCATTTGCACGTAGCGTCGAAGACAATGTTCAAGAACACCTGCGAAAATGCCGCCAAGGAAGAAAAAGAAAAAAACGTTGAACATGAAAGACCTGCGAATCATTTGAAGGTTTCGGGCGATGGATCGTGGAAAATGCGTGGTTATACTTCCTTGTACGATGTAACAACGCTCATCGGATACTACAGTGGCAAAGTAATCGATCTCATTGTAAAAAGTGGATATTGTCATTCGTGTGCCATAAGTAAAAATACTTTGGACGAAGACGCATTTGAGGAGTGGTATGAGAATCATAAAGACTCATGCTCCTCAAATCATGCAGGTTCAGCAGGGAAGATGGAGGTCGATTCCATAATGGAGATGTTTTCGAGATCCGTCGAAAAATTCGGAGTTATGTACACTAATTATATCGGCGATGGCGACTCCAAAACTTTTACTGGAATCTTAAATAGCAATCCTTACGGGGACGAGTGCACAGTGACGAAAAATGAGTGTGTTGGACACGTGCAAAAGCGTATGGGTACTCGTTTACGTAATAAAAGAAAAACCGAGAAACTCGGAGAAAAGACGCGGCTGACGGAGAGTGTAATCAAGAAATTGACGATATACTACGGTCTGGCAATTGGTCGAAATATTGATTCAGTGAAAGGTATGAAGAAAGCTATTATAGCAACATTAGACCACTACTGTTCCACGGATGAAAATCGTCGGCATGAAAATTGTCCACAAGGCGCCGAGAGTTGGTGCGAATGGCGCAAGGCTCAAGCGGCGAATAATCTTGCATCTTACAAACATCCGGCGAGATTAATCGATGAAACCGTGGAGAAGCACATTCGTCCAATTTATGAAGAGCTCTTTAATGACGATTTAATGAGGCGGTGCTTAGGCGGCTACACTCAAAATTCCAGCGAATCGTTCAATTCAATTGTGTGGTGCCTAAGTCCGAAACATTTGAATTCCGGCTATAAAATCGTCGAAATTGCAGCATATATAGCTGCAGGCATTTTTAACGAAGGCTACTCCGCTGTACTTTCCACCATGCAGCTCCTCAATATCATCATCGGGCAGCACTGCAAAAATTTTGCTAACGCCGCGCCATCGATGCTGAGCGCATAACGCTGGAGAACCGGCGCGCAATATTTTCTAGCAAGAAGGCTCGTACAGCCCGAAGATTGGAAACCATCAGCCAAAACGAGTTTTTTGAAGAAGAGGAAGAACGAATGTATGGCCCAGGGATAGCTGATTAACCTCTAATTACTGTAAGTACCCAAAAACTTATATTTTTTTGGACCGAAAATTTTAAAGCGCGTTTTCTCGAGTTTACATTTTTACGATTTTTAGAAAACGGTGCCGGTGATAGCAAAAAGAATATACGTCCGATCGAAAAAAATCAATGTGATCTAGCTTCAGTATTAAATTATCTTCTATTTGATCTAAAAAAGTTGGACAAAAGTATTATTTAAACTACTTTTTTTGCAACTTATAGTGAATTTTTTTTTTTTCAAAAAAGTGAATTTTTTTTTCAAAAAAGTGAATTTTTTTTTCAAAAAAGTGAATTTTTTTTTCAAAAAAGTGAATTTTTTTTTTCAAAAAAGTGAATTTTTTTTTTCAAAAAAGTGAATTTTTTTTCAAACTTTGAAAAAATTTGGAATTTGACAACTTTTTCAGTAATTTTTGAGTTCATACAGAAAAGAAACTTACAAAAATTAAAAAAAATTTTGTCTCGACTGTTTCAGACGCACCGCACGACCTCGATCACCGGCACCGATTAGAAAGTGCTGACTCCAGGCGCTCCGGCAAAATGGTCATAACTTGAAGAAATTTTAATATTTTTTAATAACAAAAATTCTTTTTTAAAGCTAAAATATAGTACATTGGGTTCTCAAAATTTCGTTTACCGCAATCATTTCCTTCCCTTTCAAAAAAATCGCTGAAAAAACGCTTTTTTTGGGACCTAAAGCAGACTACCTCCTTGAGCCCCGATTGGACATTTTTTCAAGATGTTTTTAGGCGACTTTATTTGTTACAAAATCTGCTGTCAAAAAATTCCAAAATAATATTTTCTAACGTAAAATTGTCTGAAATTTTGAAATATGCAATCAGAATTTCAAGATGCTGCAAACTAAAAAAGTTATATTTATTCATTTAACAAAAAATACGAAATTTTCATAGAAGAAACTTTTTTTTGAATATTTTTGTATTGAAATTGTAAAAAGATATCTTCATAAGCGAAACATTTGCGTCCTTGGACCCTTAACTTGAACATGTGTAGGTAGGTTTTTTGAAATTCAAGATGGCGGACCCAATACGGCGGCTCAAAGCCGAAAATTTTATACTATTTCTGATAATTTGGATTAAAACAATATTTTTAAATGAATTTTCATACAAATTTGTATATAGGGGGGTTTTCGGGTCGCTGATTACGAATCCGTAATCGGATTTCCAAATTCAAGATGGCAAATCCAAGATGGATGCCAAAAATTATAAAAATTTTGCAATTTACATAAAAATTCATGTATATGGATTTTTTGGGTCGCTGATTACCAATATGGAATCGGATTTTCGAATTGAAGAAGGTGAATCCAATATGACTACCAAAAGTTGCGAGTATCAAAATTTGTGTATTTTTATCTGACGACAGATTCGAAATCAGTTGCAGAAAAGACCTTTATACCATCACAGACCCAGTATCTAATCAGTACCCAATTCCTAATCAGTTTGTCACATATATTACGATAAAAAATTTAATTCACCCTGAAATGGATTGAAAAAAATTAAATTTACTAGCTAACTATCTGACAAGCACGTTTGAAAACATCACATGTTATTAATGTCATACATTTTTAAGAAAAAGCATATTTTGGTTCAGTGTTGTCAAATACAACACGTTTTCGCCATTTCATTGCTGCTGACTGCAAGCGGGCACGATAAGATTTTCGGATCGTTTCTTTATTATTGTTCACGAATGTATCATAGCAAAGCTTTTATATCTTAGTTACTTAATACCTTTTTTGTATAAAAAAACAAAATATTAAAAATAAATCTTCCTTTTAAAGAAAAAAAGGGTGATTAGAAATAGGTTCCGGATATTTAGAATGTCCGCAATTTCTGATCACTTCTATTACAATTATTTTAAATATTAAAAGACCTTTAATTTTTCTAATCTCATTAAACAACAGAAATGAAAGTTGTTTCAACTCACACAAACGTCTTTCTTAGTTCAAAGGCTCATAAAATCCACAGTTTGTAGGTTATAATACTTACCGACCGAGTGATCAGACGCGCATTTCAGCTGATTGATTGTAGTGCGGTCGACTGAGCACAAGTAATCGCATATTTATTTCATTAATCACCACTACTTAAACAAAAAATGATAATTAGTTATCATAATTACTGTTATAATATGGTTTAATATGTTTTTGCTTGTCGTATAAGGCAATTACGCGTTAGCAAAATTTGATTAGAAATAGGGTCTTGATCTGAATATCCAATGCTCCCATGTATCATTTATATATAATACACAATTTTTCATCCCAGTTGGTAGCCATATTCGATACGCCATCTTGAATTTGGAAAATCCGATTACGGATTCGTAGTCAGCGACCCAAAAAAACCCTATATACAAATTTGTATAAAAATTCATTTGAAAATATTGTTTTACTCCAAATTATCAGAAATAGTATAAAATTTTTAGCTTTCAGCCGTCATATTGGGTCCGCCATCTTGAATTTCAAAATTCCTCCCTATACATTTTGAAGTTAAGGGTCCATGGACATAAAAATTTCACAATTTAGAGATATCTTTTTAAGATTTCAATACAAAAATATTCAAAGAAAAATTTTTTTCTATGAATATTTCGTATTTTTTGTGAAATCAATAAACATAACTTTTTTAATTTGCAGTATATTAAAATTCTGATTGCATATTTCGAAATTTCAGACAATTTTACGTTAGAAAATATTATTTTGGAATTTTTTGACATCAGATTTTGTAACAAATAGAGTCGCCTAAAAACGTCGTGATAAAACGTTCATTCAGGGCTTAATGGGTTAAAAGCTTTGTAAAAGATGGTTTTTATAGTAAAAGAGAATAGAGCTATTTTTACGAATAAAATTTATGAAAACAAATATTTAAAATGATGTGCGTCAATTTCGCAATGTTCTATGTATTTCGAAATGAAAGTAATGTTATTTTCAAATGTTTTGCAAAAGCGAATAAATAAGGAAGTGCGGTTGTCACAATAAAGTAGAATAGATTTAATTTTTTCTAATAAAATTTATGAATAATAAATGTCTAAAATGCGGTATGGTGATTTTACAACGTTCTATTTGTTTCAAAATCTAACTCATGTTATTCAAATGTTTTGTAAAAGAGAATGAATAAAGCAGTGCTTTAGATGCTCGATTTTTATAGTAACGCAAAATAGATTTTTTTCTAGTAAAGTTTATAAAAGAACTGTTTATACTGTTTTACGAAATCAAACTAATGTTTTGTAAAAGTGAATAAATTAAGAAGTGCAATTTTGAGAATAAAGTAATGTATTTTAAACGTTATGTAAAAGACAGTAAATAAGGAGGGGCGATTTTTATAATAAAGTAGAATAGATGAAAATAAATATTAAAATGCAATACCGCGATTTCACAATGTGCTAGGTATTGTTACGTCCTGAAGATTGCCTCAGATTCATCGTCATATCGTCAAGCTATATGTGTCTTACCATACTAAATACTACTTATCCTACCTTGCCAACCTCGTACCGATGCATATTATATGCTCATCCACCCCAAGTTTTACCTAACTCTCCTCCGCGACGACACATCTCAGTCGCGCGGCAGCCTTCTGCATTCGAACTCTGAGTCATAAGCACGTACGCACCAGTTTTTTATTTGGCATTTCACTTGTAAAAGGGACACGCCCTTATACTTAACTTTGTGCTTCTTATGCAATAAACTTGATCTTAAACTTATTTGGTGGCGCTTATTTATTGACTGTGCCTGCGCTTCTATTCATATCTCCCGCCACCAACTCGAGTACGAGACTTCTCGCATTGCACCTTAGTTGACCCTAGCCGACTATAGGGAACCAAGGCCTATGTACACGTACAACGTAAGTCCCTAAATACCTCACTAGCCTCTCCTGTCCTGTCGTAAACTCGCACTTCCTGTTTTTATTACTATCATATTAAATGTCACTTTCGCTATCCTGCTTCTGCTAATGTCTCGACTCCCAGGTAAATTACGCAAGCATTGACCGAAAGATCGTTTTGGCTTAGATACATATTATTTTTCGAAATTTATTTAGTGAATTTTGGTTATCTGTAACAATTTTAATAAGTATAAAAAATCTTTATATAATTTATAAATATATATGTCTTTAGATATAGTTGGTAAAAATGCTTGATAGATTTTCATAATTCTGTGTTACCCTTTAAATATTTAATATTTATTTATAAAATGATTTACTACATAATTAGTCAATATTAACTTACTGTTTGTTGGTAAGAGTAATTTAATAGGTATGATTCATTTGATCGAGCTAAGTACTCGTAGTTTCAGTTAAATTTTAAGTATTTTCGTGGGTTGATAAATATTTGTGTTTTTTCTTTACTTTAATTACTAAGTAGAAAATTTTGAGATATAATGAAATATTTCTGTCACCTTCTTGTTGCATTATTTTCTTGATATTCGCCTCATCCATCGCTTTTGGTAGGAGACTTTGGGAGTTAGTTGAGTCTAGCTAATATACCCCTTGGATATCGGTTCGATAGATAGCCTCTATTATGTTCCTATACCTCGCCTTATATCTAGTTCTACAATAATTTTCTTTTGAATGACACAAAATGTTACATGGGCTTTGCGTTCATTTAAAATAATAAAATACGAAAAAGTTGCTTTTGTTTACATACTTATCGCTTAATTTTGTTAACATTTATATTTATAGTGTATGTAGTTTATATTGTTCATATTTCATTTAATTTACTTGTTCGTATTTTTACAGGGTTGTTTATAGTTTGGTACGATGTATAGTGGAAAATCGCTCGGTTATCTATGATTGAACTAGCGAAGATTTGTTTCTATATTATTATTCTCATGATTTAAATTTATCTACTACCTATCATTACACTTATTTAAACATTAATACATATGTGTATTTTTGTACCAATGAAGTCGTTAAAAAAAATTAACAATACTTATTATTACATTACATTTTTTTTATACATTCAGGGTATTATAATAATTTATCAAGGTTCCTTGTGGTATAAAATTTTTTTAGAAAAGATTATTAAAACTTGCTTAATATTTAACCAGATATGATAGTTATTTTTCTTCTTTCTTCGGTAGATTTGGCGAATTACATTAAAATAGACCCATTGCATAGGTGTGGAAATGTTAAAAATTGGCATTACTCGATGTGTTAACAAGTTTACTTAAAAATCTTCGACGTTTAAAATTAATATTTATTATAGGTACGAAAAATGCTCTTATTGCATCAATTGTGGATACAGTCTATTTATTGATTGATAACGATAAAAATACTATATAATACACTATAATATACTAGAATACTATAACTACTGTGTAGTATATTATGCACCGAGGGAATAAAATGAACCAGTAAATGCCTGCATGTGTTTCGGTGCCCGAGCGGAACGAGGGCGACATACACGCTGGCAATTGCTGGCTCACTTTATTCACACGTGCAATATACAATTTTTTAACATATCTACCAAAAACTACGCGCTTTATGGCGGGGTGTGTTAAAAATTATTTTTTATAACACGTGAATAAAAAAGACCATTTTTAGCGCCTATAAAGTGCAGCGAAAATAGAGTTTTCCGAGCGTCAAATAAAGGGTACCGAAAATACTTATTTTCGCTACCTTTTATTGGTAGCGAAAATACTCATTTTCGCTATATTTTATTTTCGGTAGCAAAAATGAGTACTTTCGGTACCCTTTATTTATTTTTGCTCCATTTCCTTAATAAAGCTTTTAGAAAATTTGGAAACTGTTGACAAATTTTAGAAAATTCTGGAAAATTTTGGAAAATACTGGTAAATTTTGGAAAATACTGGTAAATTTTTAAAATTTTATATATATACATGCATACATATATATATATATATATATATATATATATATATATATATATATATATATATATATATATATATATATATATATATATATATATATATATATATATAATATGTCATAGATTTCAGTGGACGACTCGAAAACTCTATTCTCAATCCACTTTTTAGACGACAAAGTATCGCCTTCTTTATGCACTCGTTATAAAAAATACGGTACGCAACTTGGGGCAAAAGGGTATTTCCAGACTCGGATGATAATTTTGAGGACGAGTGGAAGTCGAGGGCGCCGAAGACGAAGTTTCTGAAATAGTAAATTATGATACAGATACAAGAATATCATTTCAAGAATTTGAAGATCAGAATGCGTCGAATTGAATGAATCGCAAAAATTTCATGGCGGTCAACGCGAGAATGCTCACGGTATTAATCAAGATGAGCTAAGTGACTTGGTTCGGGACACAGGTCTTTCGAAAGAGATTTCCGAACTCTTAGCTTCAAGATTAAAAGAAAAGAATTGTTTAGTTCCAGGTACTAAAGTGAGTTTTTATCGTGATCGAGATCGTCCATTTCGGAAATTTTTCTCAAAAGCAAAGGGTTTGGGTTATTGTAATGATGTTGCAGGACTAATAAATGGATATAGATGTATTAAATATACAGCTAGGGACTGGCGACTATTTATCGATTCATCGGTGAGGAGTTTGAAAGCTGTCTTACTTCACAATGGGAACAAATATGCCCCTATACCGGTTGGACACTCAGTAATCTTAAAAGAGGAATACAATAATCTCCATTTTCTACTTGAAAAATTGAAGTACCATACTCATAAGTGGCAAGTAGATGGAGATTTTAAAATAAAAAGTATCATTCCTAGTCATGAAGTCATCCTTCCTCCTTTACATATCAAACTTGGCTTAGTTAAACAGCTTATCAAAGCAATGAAGGTATTAGAAAGTGATGCTTTTATGTATCTATTCGAGAAAATTTCCACTATTTCTGAAGCGAGAATCAATGAAGGTGTTTTTGATGGTCCTCAAATAAGGGAACTGATGAAAGATGACGAATTTGAAATGAGAGTGATAACTAATGAGATAGCAGATTGGAATAGTTTCAAAGAAGTTCAAAAATAATTTCTGGGAAATAACAAAATCCTGATTATAAGAATATTCTTGACAATCTATTGGAAAACTACCGAAAGATGGGATGTTTTATGAATTTAAAGATCCATTTTTTGCATTCACACATTGATCACTTCCCAGAAAATCTAGGGTACTTCAGTGAGGAGCAGGGTGACAGATTTCACCAAGATTTTAAAGAGTTTGAGGAAATATATCAAGGTGTTTGAGATGTGAACATGATGTCAGACTATTGCTGGTCCTTAAAAAGTGATACATCAAATGTGCATGAAAGGAAATCTCTTAGTAGATCTTTTGCGAACAAAAGAACACGTTATTCATGAATAAAATCTGCTGGAGATATAACAACAGTGTAAGGGTTAAGTTACGTGCATTCAAAATTCATATAAAATGTGTTCATTTATTCACAAAAGATCTACGAAGACATGTTTTAGGTACATTGGATGTGTCTATTTTCAAAGACCATCAATAGTCTGACATGTTCACATACCACACACTTCTATGTCTTTTTTCAGTCCTTCAATTCTTACTGAAATCTCTCGCTCTGCTGCTAACTCAGATTTTCAGGGAATTAATGTGTGAATGAAGGGAATAAATCTTTAAACTCATTAAAAATCCCATCATTCTCTGTTAATTCACAAATTTTTTAATTAATTTCTTTGTAACAAATCTAAGTTGCTCTGTTATTGTCATTCTCATTTCAAAGTCAGCATCCTTCATTAGTTCCCTGTTTTGAGAACCATCAAACACACCTTCATTGATTTTTGCTTTAAAATTATTGCAAAATTTGTCGAATATGTAAATAAAAACATCACTCTCCAATACCCTCATTGTTTGAAAAGCTATATAAATAAGTCGAGTTTGATATGTAAAGGTGAAAGGATGACATAATGACTAGAAATGAGAGCCCACGGCGCGCTCCGATCAAGTTTAAATAAAAAGATCTTGCACCTCGCGAGTTTTTTTATAAATCATTCCTGGGATATCTTCCGATGATTTTAAGCCTAAAATGAAAATAATCCCTAGAGGTATTTTCAAATAAACTCGATATTTGATCATTTTCGTAGGTTATCGTGACTATTTTCTATATTGCATCTTGTATTTAGATTTCTTAGGCTTTAAAAATATATTTCAATATTAGAAATAAGTTTATAAATTCTTAATACTCATTAAACTTTTAAAATTCATATAAATTTTTTTAAATAATTCTCAAAAATGAAATTTTTTAACTTCTTATTTCAAATATTTTTCTGTGCGCTCGAAGTTTCTTTTTTTTTCTTTCATCGAGGATAAATTTGGTATTCCGTTGCCATGGCTGCGATAAATAAACTTATGCTGATTTTACGGTTAGTAAAAATGCCGAAGGCAATAACACACGATGAAAATCGTCATCAAATTTGTTTACTTTGCTTTGGAAAAACTAAAGTAATGATTCCTGTAAAAGGAGAATTAAAAATGCTTGTTGAAAAACAGTTTGAGTACGATACTAGCGATGACCGATTACCTTTCGTTCTATGCAGTAGTTGCAAAAGAGATTTATACAGAATTAGAAACGATGAAGATATAAGTGTGAACTACCAAAATTTTCTGATCTTCAGCCTTTGAAGAAATCTACTAGACCAAGCGACGATGTTTTATGTGCTTGTCATATTTGTGAGCTTGCGAGAAAACCCCCTCCTGGAAAATTTTCAAACTTTGCAAAGAATAATGTTATGCCTCAGCGACATGGAATACTTGTTGATGTGACAAATATAAAAGTTCCAAGTAAGCTATTAAAACATATCTTTTTCTAGTTATAATAACTACAATATAATAATACAATTTTAATCTAGATGAAAGAAAATCACCTTCCGTTGAAAGCCGGTTTAGTTACTGCTTTTCTTTGTTGGGAAAAGGAAAATCTCATAAATGTAACTTTACCGTACGCTTGGAGAATTTGACTGAAAACATTATGCAAACAAGCCCAAGAGCTACAGATCAAGTAATTTCGTCTTTGCTTAAACGCAAAATGATTACAGAAAATACACAAAATACTACAACTCTATCACTTTCTCAAACACGCGGTAAGCCTCTTAAAGCTGCTATTGGTTCACAAAATAACAAAGCTGTAAGCAAACCTGAGCTTTTTTCTGCAGACGATTTTTTAAAAATCCAGACGAGTTTACATTTGAGCCAAACGAAGACACTTGCGATTGCTATAGCTTTACGAGTAGCTACGAAAAATGCTAAGGTCGTGGAACCGCATTTGAAAAAAAAACTATCATTTAAAAGTCACTGTGTTGATAATTATTTTGGTACTAAAAACTTTGACTTTGTTCACGTCAAGGCTGATAAAGTTTCATCTGCAGCCGAAACAGTCACTTACTGCACAAATCTTGATGGTTTAATAGAACACATTAAAGAAAAACGCTCATTGTCTGAATTTCACTTGAAGTTTGGTATTGAGGGAGGGGGTTTTCTGAAGATATGTTTATCCATTCAATCTACTTCAGAAAATGAAAAGCTAAATAGACACCGGCAAAAGTTCGAAGATGGTATTTCTGCTAAATGGTTTAAAGATTCAGGTGTTAACAAATTATTGATACTAGCATTAGCAAACAGTTCTCAAGAAAATTATGAAAATGTATCGCAGCTGTGATCTGCAATAAAAATAAACAACTTTCAGGGAACTATTGCGACAGATTTAAAACTTGCTAATATTATGGTTGGCATCATGTCGCATAGCAGCTTTTACCCCTGCACTTGGTGTTTCGCATCGAAAAATGATTTAAGTAGCTGCGGAATACCGAGGACAATAAATAATACGTTTCAAAATTATATAAACTGGCATCAAGCCGAATCTGTCAAAAAGATGCGAAGAATCATAAAAATTGTATTCATCCGCCTCTTTTATCAACTGATGTAGACAAAACATTTCTTCAGATAATACCTCCACCTGAACTTCATTTGATGCTAGGTGTAGTAAATACATTGTATAGACACTTATTGGCTGAATTCGAGAAAGACGCTCTTCTATGGGCACAATCATGCCATGTCACTCGTGATATACGTCAGGGTAATACAAGTTTTAATGGCAATTCGTGCAAGATATTATTAGACAAACTTGATTTCCTGCGTTCACGAAATCACAATTTCGGATGTTAGAAATATGTAAATAATATGTAAATATGCTTTTGAGCACTTCAAAAATGTTGTACATGCCTGCTTTGGAAAAAATCTTGACCCATCTTTCAAAGATAAGATTAATGCCTTCAAGCAAAGTTATTTACATTTAAATGTACCAATAACGCCCAAAATTCATGCAGTACTTTTTCATGTGCCTGACTTTTGCGAAGAAGTTCAGATGGGAATTGGATTTTATAGTGAACAGGCTATGGAATCTGTCCATGCTGATTTCAAATCTGCGTGGGAGAAATATAAAGTTTTTATGAACCATCCAGAATATGCAGAGAGGTTGCAACGTGCTTTATGTGAATATAATAGTTTACATTCATTTTAATTATTGTACATAATAAAGATATTTTTTTAATGTAATAAAATGATCGCAAAGTTTGAAAATTCGAATACGGTTTTGAAAATTTTTATGAATTTAAAATTTTTAATACCTATTGAGCATTTATAAACTTATTTCTGATGTTGAAATATATTTTCAAAACCTAAGAAATCTAAATACAAGATCCAATATAGAAAATAGCCACGATAACCTACGAAAATGATCAAATATCGAGTTTATTTGAGAATCCCTCTAGGGATTATTTTCATTTTAGGCTTAAAATCATCGGAAGATATCCCAGGAATGATTTATAAAAAAACTCGCGAGGTGCAAGATCTTTTTATTTAAACTTGATCGGAGCGCGCCGTGAGCCTCTTTAACAATATTCATAGATCCTAAAAAAACTAAATACTTTGTGCCACTTTGTAGACCTAATAAAATACTGGTTATTTTCAAATCTCAATTTAATTGCCACTTTTAAATATATATTATATTTTAATTTTTCAAACCGAAAATGGAAACTATTGTATTCCTTTTTAAAGAATACTGAGCCACCAACCGGCATAGGGGCATATTTGTTCCCATTGTGAAGTAAGACAGCTTTCAAAAAGTCCTGCAACATCATTACAATAATCCAAACCCTTTGATTTTGAGAAGAATTTCCGAAATGGACGATCTCGATCACGATAAAAACTCACTTTAGTACCTGGAACTAAACAATTCTTTTCTTCTAATCTTGAAGCTAAGAGTTCGAAAATTTCTTTTGAAAGATCTGCATCCCGAACCAAGTCTTTTATCTCAGCTTGATTAATACCGTGTACATTCTCGCGTTGACCGCCATGAAATTTTTGCGATTCATTCAATTCGACGCATTCTGATCTTCAAATTCTTGAAATGATATTCTGATCTATGTGATGTTTGATGTTTGATGACATCTGATGTTTTTTTTCATCCTATCCAGTAATGACTAAAACAATTTTAGTTACAGATTAAACAGATGCATAGGATATTGAAAAATAATTCTTTTTATTGTACCCAAATATATTGGTTAAGTAGAAGCAGCAATCCGTAATTTAATCTGTTGACTCTTGCCAGATCGGAGTCAAAGCAAATGTTTATTTCTTCTTACATGTGATTCGTAAAAAGCAAGAAATGTATAATATTTTCGAGATCCAAGAATTGTTCATTTCACTAGCATCTAAATTAAAACAGACCCTTTTCTTGCCGTAATATCAGTCTAAGATTTCGAAAAAAGGATTTGACCTCCAAATGCCCTTCAAATGACCTCTAAGCGTCACTTTGACGAAAAGGTCAAAGCGTATCTGGACGTAGAATTTTCCGTTCTTCCGGAATCCTGAGTCAAAAAATCATATCGATCGATTTAAGGGGTTTGACCTTCATTTGACCATTAACCAGACGTGCTGGGATCAGATGGACACCGGCATCGTGATCAACGATCCCAAAAACATAAAGATCAAATGTGATCAGGAATGCTCCGCCCCGATTTCATATTGCGGTCCTGTGTTATTAATACTTAATAAAACAATCTTTTTTATTGATTGTTTTTAGTATAATTTTGATGCTGGGGTTGTGGGATTTACCTAGCTGCGTCGTTCTCCGGGAACTTTTCGTTTCCCTGCTGCATTTTTCGCATTTTGTTATTATATCCAAGCTTTCTCCATTCGCTCTTCCAATGACCGGTCTTTTTGCAATAATTACATGCTTTAGTGGCGCCATTTTGGACTTAGTTTGGCTGAGGTACATTGGCAGATGGAATATAGTTAGAGAATTTATTTTTGGTTCCATGTGTTTTCGACGGTTGCATGACACGTTGCGGCCGCCCCTGTGAGTTAGTGGGTATTGATTTTTCACAGTCGGGCGTAGCCCAGGTGCTTTTTTAGGGAGTGACCGGCGCCTTCGGAGCGTCGGCGCCATTGATATGGTACCAGCAATTAGGCGCTGTTTGACCCGATTTAAGGCATATTTCACACGCTTCTGACTTTTTGCTATTGACTGAGTTAATTTGTGCAGATTCTTTTTCGCTAATTTTTGTTTGTGTAGGAGGCTGTGGTATTTTCATTTATTGGTCTGTATGTTGGAATGCAGAATCGCACTCTATATACTCAGCTTGGTCTATCGCGTCGTGCAGAGACTCAGGTATGCCCATTTGCGCTTTTATAACCCATTGCAAACAGCGAATAAAATATGCTACACTATACTTTCTAATTCTACCTTAAGATCCGGTCTATGCCTTTTTTGCGTAACGCGGCTTCGTATGCTTCTTGTGAGACTGATTTTAATCCATTTGAAAATGAAATTACGTTATCGTCGTATTTTTCCTTTGTGGCTGCTAGCTCGCCCAATAATTCGTGAAAGCGTTTGAATCCGAATTTGGGGTTTATTTAACAAGTAGTTCATAGAGAGGTCATAGTGTACTTTATTAAGCAAATACAAGTTTAACAGTGTTGAATCTATCCAAAAACGCTGTATACAAGCGGTGAAGTTTTCATTTTTTGAAGGGGTGGTGGGGGTGAATTGGGGGGCTGGGGGTGGTCCGTTTAGGGTGGATTTGACTTTTTATTTTTGGTAGACACTGTAGGAATTTTTTTTTAATTTATTGGCCCAAATCTAATTTGGGTCAAATACCGGCCTTAGAGTCCCCCACCTTTGTTTCGGGATTGCCCGCTAAAAAATTTGAATTAGTTATCTTTACACGTTTCTTTATGATATCAGTTACCTCTTCATTTCTTAATTTCATTTCTGACTCTACGTAGGTCATTTTTGAATTGCGACAAAAAATTTGCTATCCGCGCTAATTGCTATTAAAATATCCCGGAAAGTGAGCCCCCAATTGTTACGTCGCGCGTAAGAAATAAAAGGCTCGAAGTTAATATGAAGTTAAATCGCGTCCGCCTCTAGTTTCGGTCAATGCTTGCGTAATTAACCTGGGAGTCGAGACATTAGCAAAAGCAGGATAGCGAAAGTGACATTTAATATGATAGCGGCAAAAATAGGAAGTGCGAGTTTACGACAGGATAGGAGAGGCTATTGAGGTATTTAGTCACTTCCGTTGTACGTGTGATTTTGCGTTGGTTCCCTATAATCGGCTTGGCTCGGCTGTGCTGCGATGCAGGAGTTCTCGTGCTCGAGAAGGTGGCCGCACATGTAAATAGGAGCGCAAGCACAGTCTTCTTATTGTATAAGAAGCATAGAGCTAAGTGTTAAGGGCATGTCCCTTTTACAAGTGAAATGTCAAATAACAAACGAGTGCGTATGTGCTTACGGCTCAGAGTTCGAATGCAGAAGGCTGCCGTGCCCTGGGGACTCTTGCTTATATAACGACGTGGGGGTCGCATGCTTAACCTAAATTAGGAAATAATTATTTGTCATAGACGGGGAGCGACTGAGGTGTGTGGTCGCGGAGGGGAGTTAGGTAAAAATTGGGGTGGATGAGCATATAATATGCAGGGGTACGAGGTTGGCAAGGTAAGGTACTAGTTCTATAGCGTAGGCCGATAAGTAGGATTTAATATGGTAGGATACATATAGCTTGATAACGAGACGATGAATGTGAGTCGATGTTCAGGACGTAACAGTGGTTTGAAAATTAAATTAATACTAGTCAAATGTCTTGTACGGGAGACAATAAATAAGCAAGTACTATATGTGCACGGTTTTTATAGTAAAATAGTATAGACCTTTTTGTAAAGTTTGTAAAAAGAAATGTTTAAAATGTAATGCGTCAATTTCACAACGTTCTATGTATTTCGAAATGAAACTAATGTTATTGAAATGTTTTGTAAAAGAGAATAAATAAGGAAGTGCGGTTTTTAATAAAGTAGAATATACTACTTTTTTTCTATTAATATTTATGGAGAATAAATGTTTAAAATGCGATAAGCCGATTTCACAAAGTGTTGGGTATTTTGAAAATCAAATTAATACTAGTCAAATGTTTTGTAAAATAGACAATATATAAAAATATGTAAAAGAGAATAAATAAGCAAGTGCAATATATGCACGGTTTTTATACTAAAAGAATATACATCTTTCTCTAGTAAAATTTGTAAAAACAAATGTTTAAAATATATCGCGGCAATTTCACACCGTTCTATTTGTTTCGAAATCAAACTAATGTTATTAAAATATTTTGTAAAAGTGAAGAAATAAGGAAGTGTAATTTTGATAATAAAGTAGAATTGGCTCTTTTTTTTCTAATAAAATTTATGAAAAGAAATGTTTAAAATGCAGGACGGCGATTTCACCACGATCTATGTGTTCCGAAAATAAACTAATGTATTCCAAATGTTTTGTAAGAGACAATAAATAAGGATGGGCGATTTTTATAATAAAGTTGAATAGATCTATTTTATCCAATAATATTTATGAAAAGAAATGCTAAAATGCAGTACGACTATTTCACAACGTGCTAGGTGTTTTGAAAATCAACTTAATCCTAGTTAAATGTATGGTAAAAGAGACAATAAAGAAGCAAGTGCAATATAGACACCATTTTTATAGTAAAAAAGAATACATATTATTCTAGTAAAGTTTGTAAAAAAATGTTTAAAATGTAAAACAGAATAGATCTTTTCTAGTAAGGTTTATAAAAGAAATGTTTAAAATGCAATGTGAGAATTTCACAACATTCTATGTGTTAAGTCCAGTCCAAAGTCCCGAGCCGCCGAGTATCCAACGTCGGACGGTTGTCTAATTCTAGTATGATAGAACAAGTTTGTGTATGAGCTTGTGTATATACGTGTGTATGTGTGTGTGTGTGTGTGTGTGTGTGTGTGTTTATGTGTGAGTGTGTGTGTTTGTGTGCTCGTAACTCGTATATGGGTTGTCACCTCTCCTTTTCTCCCACTCTCTTTGACAGTTTGACATTGGTAGCAGTTTTCGTGTGCTCATGGTTCTTGAGTATGCGCGAACTGTAGAAACCAGAGCATTCTGTCGGTTTACGTCAGTCGTCAAGTCTCTTTCGCGCAACGATCAGAGTCTACTCTGCCTTTACACATTGGATTGTAAAATAATTTTCTTTCTTTCCTTACTAAAATTTGATTGGTTACTCACAGAAGGTCACTTAATGGTGGCACGGCGATCGACCAATCAGCTTCATTCACCACGGCCAATCAGCTCAATCTCGACGCGTCGAGCGGTAAAAGAACTTCCTATATATACTCGCGTATGCGCGAATCAGCAATGAAGACGACACTAGCGCCATCCGGAACTCGACTTTCCAGACAATTCTGTCGGTTTGCGTCAGTCATCGTCAAGATGTTTTTGCGCAACGATCAGAATCTTCTCTTGCTCTGCAGATTGGCTTGTAACGTTATATATCTTTCTCTTGCTAAAACTTGCATGCTTACTCGCAGAAGCGCACTAAATGGTGACACGACAATCGATCAATCGGCTTGTTTTTTTTCCGCCACACCCAATCAGCTTAGTGGCGACACGTCGTGGTGCAAAACAACTTCCAGTATACATTTGCACATGCGCGAACGAGCAATGCCGACGATACTAGCGCCATCCGGAGCTCGGCTATCCATGATTGGTCGAATGGAGTGCCACTTGTCGGTGCCACATCGCAACCAATCAGCTTTCTTGGCGAGTGCAGCGTCAAGTTGCGCGAGCGGGAAGCCATTTTGATACTTTTCGCTTTGTCATCCACTTCAGTTTACTTCGCATGATAACAGAGCCCTCCACATCTCCATGAAAGTTGTTAGTTCCATCTCACGTATCGCAGTACACGGATCACCTAGTATATGTCACTCCGTAGTGCTGTAGACGTTGACAACGACACCAGCTCCGTTCAAAACTTGATAGTCTAAAACTTTCTGTGTGCATTGCAGCAGTCACTGCTGTCATATTCGTCACCGTCGTCTCTCTCTCTCACACTCTCACCATTTCCTACTTTATTACTCGTACGCATGCGCGAGTGGGACGTCTTGTCATTTTCTTGTTTTTCGTTCTGTAAACCTCTTCAGTTTATTTTGCATGACACCAGAGTCCCACATTTCCGTGAAAGGTGTTAGTTACTTCTCGCAATTCGGCGTGAGCGGGTCACTGCGTGTGTGTGTCACGCTATAGTGCTGTAGTCAATGACAACGAAACCAGCGACGTTCAAAACTTGATAGTCCAGAACTTTCTGCATACTGCTTTACTCATTGTTGCCATCGTCGTCGACGCCACCATTCTATCTTTGTCTCTCTCTATCACACCCTCTCCTACTTTCTTACTCGTGCGCATGCGCGAGCGGGATGCCGTTTAGATTTTTCACTCCGTCATTGTCTGCAGTTTATTTTGCATGGCAACAGAGTCACACCAGTCCATGCACGCTGTCAGTTCATTCTCGCGTTTCGAAGCGCGCGGATCACTGTGTGCATATGTCGCGCCGTAGTACAGACATTGACACCGACACCAGCGCCGTTCAGAACTTGACTTTTCCAGAACTTTCTGTGTGCACTCGTTGCCGTCTGATTCTCTCGCCCTCTGGTACTTTCTTACTCGTACGCATGAGCAAACAGGAAGCCATTTTGTTGTTTTTCAGTCTGACGGATGATCTACACATTTTTCACACGCTAGGTTTAAACGTGACCGTTTGAAATACGCCGGCGAATTATGCTTGAAATGTCTCTCAAATATATAGTGACGTGTTAATACGTGACTGATAAAGGTTTATATGTATCTACATAAAAGTGTAATCTCGCGAACTGATCAAACTATAACTTTTCGAGATATCAATTACCGTTTGTTAAAAAAAGTGTTGGGGCAAAATCTGAATACACGGATAACAAGGGCTTATATGTAATTACAAAAAAGTGTAATCACGCGAGCTGATCAAACTATAACTTTTCGAGATATCGATTACCGTTTGTGAAAAAACAAAGTGATGGGTAATATCTGAATACATGATTGATAAAAGTTTATATCATGTCCAAAACACCAGCCCTCATACCGTAAAACGATTCCGCTCCCACGGTAAAATAATTAATAAACGCGCGCTAGGTCTTATTTTTCGTACGTGCCATCTTCTGCACGAGTCGACTTCACTGCACGAACTTCAGAAGCGTGACTTTATCAGTACATATACATTGTAATAAGATGTGATTTTGTAGGGTTCCTCACAGCGATATAAGAGAAGAAGATGCAGCTACGCGAATATTACGTGGTGTATAAACAATGCCACGTTCAATTTGTTTGCAAAGTCTTTTTAGTGGGAAAGACTTTGGCCGGCTGTAAGTGATGACTAATATGAGGTATGCCGATATTCTATGCAACTGCAGAAAATACTGCACGTGGACTCTTACCGATGAGATCATCCATTGCTCAAAGCAATGTTGGATTGACTGATAGTCGGGAATATACTCTCGCCGCGAACACATCTCCGTCGTTTTTTAAGAGTTTTATGTACAAGTTGTGTGGATTAAAAAGTTTAATATGAATATACCGTCAATACAATCTGGTCGCTCGCACAATATTCGTTGTGAGTGATGAGCGCGTGTGCGTGCCATGTGATTGGGATTGATTCGTGTGTTCTTTAAGTGTTACTTAAAATGTAGGCACTGAAACAAAGATAAAAATTGAATACGGTATTCGCAAAAGCTTGAATTTATTTTACGCTCGTTTCTTACTTCTATAAACAAAACATGCGAAGTATAGATTGGTTATTGCACTTATTTTTATAAAGAAATTGCAATAATATACAATAGTAGATCTTCGGACTAATATTTCACGAAGGAAATTCTCATTTTAAAAAATAAAAAAAATAGATCAAAATACCAGGAAAAGCAATGGATTTTCCTTGTGGTAAAATTTTGCTCTAAGCCATTACCTCGATCACTATACCGGTTTCGAGTTGTCTTTAATTTAGTAAAGAAAAAACATAAAACAGCAATTTATTTTTTTTCGGTTTGCCACGAATACGAGAATGAAATCATCGGTGAAGATTGTGAAAATGTTATTCCCAACAGCTTCAAGGGTGAACGAGCTGATCAAGGGGAGTTCCCCTACATAGTGGCATTGGGATACCAAGCCGACAAAGATAATCCTTCTCTCATCCGGTACTACAATGGCGGTGATATTGACGCGAGCCAGTGTATATCAGGTTTCTCTCTTACCGACATTATCGCTGTAAATTATAACTGGAATGAGTGGGAGCGAGCAGTTCGTCGGTAGCCTCGTGATTTGGGTGGTGGACTGTCACTCGGGCGTACCCAGTTCTATTCCCGATCTCCGCTTTTTCCAGGTACAGTCGATAAATAAAAAGGTTATTTTTTTATAATTATAATTATAAATAAAATAGAAGAGTGGTAGATCTGCACCACTAGCTTATGTATATATATATATATGTGGAGATGCCTCCACATCGACTTATTCTTGCATAGTCGAAGATGCGGTCTCAACTTCGATGGCTTCATATTCGATGTTCATTTGTTCTGCTTCTACTAAACCGGGGCTGATGCGATAATGTCGTTCGAGTTGGTGATCATTTCTGCATCCAGAACAAATAAAATTGTTTCTTTCAAGGTATACAAGTATTATAACATTTATCGTATAACGTTTTTTTAGAGGAATAGTTTTATTCTTCCTTCTGTATTTCCTTAACTGGAATTGTCTTAGCTAAAAAAATCTCTTCTATTTCTTTGTCTGTGTAATGTGAGGACTAGTACATCAATTATACGTAATTCTATGGATAAAGTTAGTTACGGTTAAGTTTTTGAGTTTGTTCAAACAGAAAATACAATGTAAGTTTATCTTATGAGTGTCCAAATGAAAGGTATCTTCTTAATAACAGTAAGAATAATTTGGCATCTGTAAGTTAATTATCGTAAACTTTGTTATCTGGGGGGTATCTTGTTTGTATTTCTTTGTAAATTTTGGTTCTTTAAAATGTCTCATTCTGGAAGAAAGCATCTGTAGTAGGCTCATTGGATTTGTTGGAGTAGTCCGTAGGGATAGTGATAATAGGTTCAAGTGTTGAAGGTTCTTCTGAGAGACGATCGTCTATACTAATGGTCATTTCTTTCGGTTTGAATTACCCTCCGATAAGTTCTTTGTAGAGTCTTTCCAATTCGTGTGAGACCGTGATATCTGAATGAAACATGAGAATATTATAAGGTTCTTTCGATAAAAAATTTTTTAAATTTATTTGAAGTGAATTTTCATAATCAAATAGGGCTACATAATGGTTTAGGTAAAATTGCAAAAGATTACGTCAAGTAGTTTAAAAGAAAATGGAATCAATGAAACTTTCAAGTTACCCATACACAAACATTTATTTATTTGAAAGTAACACATAATATACTCATGTTCTATCCAGATATAAAGTCAACGCTGGCTCAGAAGGGTCATGTTAATGAAATTACAAAACTATAATTAATCAAATGTTTGCAAGCTGAGGTTTATAATTACATTAAAGAGACTCTTTTCACCCAGCGTTAACTTGATATCTGAATAAAACATGAGAATACTATAAGGTTCTTTCGAAGGAATTTTATTTAAATTTATTTTAAGTGAATTTTCATAATCAAATAGGGCTATGTAATGGTTTAGGGAAAATTGCAAAAGATTATTTCAAGTAATTTAAAAGAAAATGGAGTCAATCAAACTTTCAAATTACCCATACACAAATATTTATTTATTTGAAAGTAACACATAATATACTCATGTTTTATCCAGATCTAAAGTCAACGCTGGCTCAGAAGGGTCATTTTAATGAAATTAAAAAACTATACTTAATCAAATGTTTGCATGCTCACGTTTTTCTTACATTAAAAAGACTATTTTCACCCAGCGTTTACTTGATATCTGAATAAAACATGAGAATACTATAAGGTTTTTTCGAAAGAATTTTATTTAAATTTATTTTAAGTAAATTTTCATAATCAATAGGGCTACATAATGGTTTTGGTAAAATTGCAAAAGATTACTTCAAGTAGTTTAAAAGAAAATGGAGTCAATGAAACTTTCAAGTTACCCATACACAAACATTTATTTATTTTAAAGTAACACATAACTTTCTAAAAAGTAAAATCTTGGCAAGTATAAGTTTCGTTATTACCCACAATATAAATTAAAAGAAATACGCTACAATTAAAATAGTAATCATAAACTAATATTCTATTTTTAAAACATTTCTATTTTTTTCGAGAATAGTAAGAATACATTTCCGTCTCTGGAAAAGTTGTGAAATTTATAAAAAATACCTTTCTAAAAAGTAAAATCTTGGCAAGTATAAGTTTCATTATTACCCACAATATAAATTAAAAGAAATATGTTTTTACCAAAATAAGACGTTCAATTATGAATTTCATGAATACGCTATAATTAAAATAGTAAACTTAAACTAATATTCTATTTAAAAAATAATATAGTTTAAAATATTTCCATTTTTTACTAATTCTGATAATCTCAAATGAACGCTAAAGAAATTAATGAAATCGATTAATAAATTGGCAAGTATTTTATTTTTATTTGTATATCAATTTCCTTCTTTTATTAATTAGTATGAAGTATACAAATTATTTAAAAAATATTATAGTTTAAAATATTTCTATTTTTTACTATTTCCGATAATCTGAAATAAACGCTAAAGAAATTAATTAAATCGATAAATAAATTGGCAAGTATTACATTTTTATTTGTAAATCAATGTCATTATTTTATGAATTAATATGAAGTATAAAAATTAATAATTCCTTTGAAATTTAATATTGTAAGACATTAAATTTGACATAAATACATGTTGATAAGAAATAGGTCAAAAAGTCGAACCGCAAACACTGATCTATAATACTCTCGCTACATTACACTCGCGTTATATGTAGTGCTCATGGCAATTCATGTCTATTATAGGTAAGCTAACTGATACTTTTTGAAAACAAGCCAATATAATATTACGGACAAACAGTTTATACCTTATCTAGGGCTCTGACTGGCTGCCGTCGTTAAATTGCTACGAACCTTAGGTAACTTCGGCACTGTTCGAGGTTATTTTTCCCAAACTCGAGAAATGTTCCAGGTTTAACTGTAGTTCAATATAAAATATAGTGCATTGACGGTCTCTTTAATTTCGACATATAACTATGTCCGTATAACTGTTTGTCCGTAATATTATATTGGCTTGTTTTCAAAAAGTATCAGTTAGCTTACCTATAATAGACATGTATTGCCATATGAGCACTACATATAACGCGAGTGTAATGTAGCGAGAGTATTATAGATCAGTGTTTGAAGTTCGACTTTTTGACCTATTTCTTATCAACATGTATTTATGTCAAATTTAATGTCTTACAATATTAAATTTCAAAGGTATTATTAATTTTTATACTTCATACTAATTCATAAAAAAATGACATTGATTTACAAATAAAAATGTAATACTTGCCAATTTATTAATCGATTTAATTAATTTCTTTAGCGTTTATTTCAGATTATTGGAATTAGTAAAAAATAGAAATATTTTAAACTATAATATTTTGTAAATAATTTGTATACTTCATACTAATTAATAAAAGAAGGAAATTGATATACAAATAAAAATAAAATACTTGCCAATTTATTAATCGATTTCATTCATTTCTTTAGCGTTCATTTGAGATTATCAGAATTAGTAAAAAATGGAAATATTTTAAACTATATTATTTTTTAAATAGAATATTAGTTTAAGTTTACTATTTTAATTATAGCGTATTCATGAAATTCATAATTGAACGTCTTATTTTGGTAATAACATATTTCTTTTAATTTATATTGTGGGTAATAATGAAACTTATACTTGCCAAGATTTTACTTTTTAAAAAGGTATTTTTTATAGTTTTTTTTACAACCTATTTTTGTGCTCAAAATTTTACCAAAAATCGAACTTTTTGCAAAAATCTCTCCCAAAAATTCAAAATTTAATTTTTTTCTTATCTCTTCGTTCAATTACGAGCTATTACCATGTATTAACTGAAAAATATTTTTTTTTTATTTCAGATGAAACCGACATGAGTTATCATGTCCACCGCAACGACACTTTTTTTTGGGGCTTCGGAAAATGCGCTGTCTACGGCTCAATTTTTTTTCATCAATATTTGTAAAAATGTTGTTGAAGATATATATTTTTATGTAGTAAAAAGTTGAATAAAAAAAGTTTTTTATTGTACCTAAAAAGAATTCGTGAAAATTTGCTTTCTTTTGCCTCTGAAACCCATGTAACCCCTTAAACTTGTCGCGAGCATTCTGAAGAACCACCCCATGTCCTACTCTTAGTTTCTTTCCTCTGCGATAGATGTCTGTGGGTCTTTCATTTTCTCGTTGGATAGTACACAATATCTCCACTCTCTTTTGTAGTAGTAGTAGTACATCTTCATGTAGGCCCATCATTATACGGTTCGGGACCCAAGTCGGGCACTAGTTGAGGTATCTTCTTGTTGTTGGACGATTGAATGTCCCTCTACGTCGTCGTAAACGGGATTAGTTTTCCGTTTCCTCTAGTCGGAGGATGGATTCTTCAAGTTGTCTGGTGATTCTGGTGTATACGGTTTTGGGATTGTGGGTTTTCGGTTGCCCAAATGTAGCTACAGCTGCGTCACGGAATTACAGATAGTACCTAGAAGATGAAGATACCACCCATATATACTGTAAATTATATATCCATGTAGAATAGTGTCTATTATTAATTTTAATAATCGGGCAAACATAAATATTATAATCACGGCCGCGCTTGACGCCCCGGTCATGAATTTGTCCCACATGCGGTTCCAAGTTGAATATGCTAGTGACTCAAACATTTCTTGGTCAATGAATTAATTGATAGATATTCCCTTCCCGTTTATAGAACGTCCGGACATTCCCAAAGCTACATACATGATGATTTCTCGAGTGGAAAAATTATGTGATCGTGTAGATTGCTTAAATCAGTTTCGGTATATATACCGCTAACTACACCGGCTCGGGGTACCGAGTATCCCCAAGTGGACTTCGTTTGAGGTCTGAGTATTTCTGGGGATGGAACGTTCGAGAGGTGACGAATAAACTGTAACCAATGAGAGCCCATGAAGAATATTAGATGCATTGCCCCACTACAACTAATTTGAGTTCCGGATCGAACAAGTACTCGAATTCGGAGAGAAAGGAAGAGTACTTTATTTCCCACTGGACTGGTAGCTGATTGTTGCATTCCACTGTGTCTCTTCGTCGAACTTCTACATAAAGATATTTTACTAGGTGACCTACCTCTCTATCTATTACGACCATGTGCGCTGGTACTTTCATCAATGGTTAAGCGAATTCGTTTGGTGACTGAGTGGCAATGGTAAGAGCATTGGTTAAAACCTGCCGTTCTAGTTCGCACTTATGTTTTAAAAGGTCATAATACATTTGATTAATTTGATTTCGAAAGTGTTTCTCTACGTATACAAACTTCGAATTAACATATGCAAAAATATCGAAATTTTCTACGGATGTATACTTTTTGAATATGAAAATATTTTCTACGATGTCCTAATCCTCTAACACGAACAGTTTTGAATGTTCTGTTCGTATTAGTTGATATCCGCAAATCTTTGGCTCCCCAATATTTGTGAGTGCTAAAGCGATATCGTTAGTTTCCAATATGTAAATTATTTGATCGGTGTTTATTTCCTTCGTCTTATTGACATTACCTTCATACAACACAGAATATTTAGTTGCTCCACAAGTGTCGGCTGGTAAAGCCTCCCAAAAAGCATAACTTTCTCCTTCATTCGAATGCGATTATTATTTAAATTAACAGTGGCATAATAATTTACCAAAATTATTTCAGCATATCCTTGTATGAAGACATCATCCCATCGTTCATAAGGATCTGCATAAGATGAACCTATACAGCTCCCATCCAGCGTCACAATGCCGGCGTAGGTTATGGGCATGGAATATGTCCCATTCTTGGGTATAATTTATAAAGGTTCCCGAGATATTGGAAAAACCTCCCTTATAAATTTGTAGACATTCCTCTCCTTGAATAATCTCGGAATAACTTATCTCTGCATCCAAAAACTCTAGATGAGTAGGAATGCATTCTTTAATCGGTGATAATTTGAAAGATTTTACGGAACATTGCACTACATGAACTTTTGCGAAATCATTGGCTCGTGTACTCTCCTTTATATCTCTTATGTCTGGAGTATGTAAAGGTGTGTAGATTATTATCTCTCTTTAATTTTATTCCCTTCCCCTTCTATTCTATAATAAAATATTTTTTCTTCTATATCTCTTGTGAGCCACTTGGGCTCATATCGGGTACTTCGTACAAGGCTCCATTCGGCGCATCAGAATGACAACGTTCCAAAAGTTCTCTGGGTTCGACTATATAATCGAGGAAGGGCGATATGTGACACGAGGGCTATCATTTTTATTCGCAAAGATGTTTTTCCTAATATTGGTTATACAGGCGATTAGGATAAATCCTCCCAGGATGAGTCCTAAAATCCCGATTATCCAAAGAGCAGATAACATAATGATTCTTAATAAGCGATCCCGGCTCCTCTCGATAAGTTCGTGATCTCTTAATCTTCCGCGATGTTTCCACAAGAGTTCTTCAGAATCCCAATCAACCTGCTCCCCTCGGGTATGTTTATTTATTAGTAATCCAGAGAATTTTTTGAATTGTGGAAATAGAGATTCGATATTGAGAGGAATCTCTCGAAGTATGATATTTTCTCTTGACATTTGCGTCAATGATATTGAAGATAAAGATCATTAGTCGAATCTACGCAGGTTGAATGTAGTTTCAACGTTCCGGTAGCGCTTAATTCGGGTTCGGCCATATTGAAGGACACAAGAGTGCTAATTTATGGATTCCGGTTGGTGTAGAAATGAATACTCAAAACTATGATTGTTCTTTTCATTAATAATGGGCCGTTCTTGATAGCACATCGAATATTCCTTAAGATATTTGCAAGTAGCGAATTGGCTTTCTGATAAAGACTAGGTTCGGTCATCGGCCACTCCCAGAAATGGGAAATGTGGTCATATATATAGACAGACGCACTTCGATATTCTCCTGAATATTGGGTATGGGAAGCGAATATACACGATACAATTAGAAGGTTTGATTTCCGACTAAGGGGAAATTTATAGAAATTAACAAGCACCCTACAATGGCAACAAAATTGATTACAGGGATATTAGATAGAGCTTTGATTCGAGTCTCATGGTTTGATAGAGGAAATTTATTTGGCTTGGCTAGGACTTCAGTATGCTTAATAACTTCTAGTGATTCTTTCCTATTGAATAGGAAAGGATTGATTTGACCTATTCAAAGATTGTTAATGATGTCAATGATCCTTTCACATAATTCTTTATATGTATCTCTGATATATTCTAAGGAATCAAACAATGACTCTACGGTCTGAGTGAAATTTGAGGCAACTTTGGTTCTCGCAAAAGTCTGAACCTTTTGGATAAGTGTGTCGAGAGTAATCTTATCTGCTTTCGATTACATGGATTCTACGTTCACTCAAAGAAATAAGGCTAGACTCAAATGCTAGGAGTGGATTCATTTTTTTATTATAATCGATCTTAAGGGATGATTCTGCAACTCCCGGCATTTCGAAGAGAGCTCTTGGTATCGCCTCACGTATTCGTGCTATTCTCTTAATTTTCTGTGTCAAAGACCCCAAAATACTTTCATTAAACTGACAATGTTCATTTGAAGTGAACTTTGCTCTAACTCTATCTAGCGATTTCACGTACCTAGTTTTATTAAAATTTATAACATTTTTCTCTAATAAAATCAAGAATGTCCAATCATTTTGGAAAAATCGGAGGCCGTGAAGCATTTCAAAGAATAATCCGGGATTCTCGATGATAGGCTCTATCTAAGCTTTCCGGATTTCAGGTTATCTACCTAGGACAGAGTTCCATAGTAATACTCTCCAAAAGAACTTCATCACCTTGATTATTGTAAGTCTGGTTCGTAACCACGGTACTAAAAGATAGATTATTTTGAGTGTTATATTTTCCTCAATATGGACCTATGGTGAAGTTAATTCCATTTTAAAAATAACAATCTCGCCTCGAAGGGTTGCCTCGGTGAGGTATGTTGTGATCCCAATGTGATCAGTCAGAGTGATCTTAAAGCTAATACGTTTCGTAAACAAAAAAATATATAGATAAAAGATAGAAAAATTCTTTTCTCTTCTTTTGTTTATATTACGTATAATTACTTACGTAGAGCATTATTAAATTAAGCCGTAAGCTTTCCTTTCGATTTTTAGTATATAGCCGTTATTAAACAAAATAGCTTTTGTAGATAACAGTTACTAAACAAAGCATATTGTTTTATAGCGATTATTAAATAAAGCATATTTCGTTTTGTATATAGCAATTATTGAGCAAAGCATATTTTTTTGTGCATAGCAATTATTGAGCAAAGCATTTTTTTTATATAATATTTATTAAAATATCATATTTTATTTCTATATAAGCAGCGTGCATATGCGTCATAATTTAAGAAAAGAGAGATTGCGAATCGAGGAAATATAAGAGTCAATTTATCAACTAAGGTTTGGATGTGTTCAAGCGCGAGTCGATAAGGAATGGATAATTTCGTTGAAGTAAAATAACGTAATAACAACATTTGATTTATAAGTTAATATAATATAAAAGAATAAAGAATGTTAAGTTACATGAGGTTAATATACTTAGTATTACTATATTTTTATCTTGTCGCGCATTTTATTCTATCCCGATTTTTAAATTCGTAAATGATTTAAATATTACAGTCATGGTAATGGCTAAATAAAGAGATGTCGTTCCGAACCAAGTCGTTTCATGGATGTTGACTCTATATTTAATAAGTTGTTCGATAATATCTAGCTTTCCCGTACATTGAATCACTGCTTCATGTGGTGCGTTATAAATATTGGTTCCTCGTGCACCATTCGTTCCTAGCATGAGCAGCAACACTACTATTTGCTTAATACCCGTACATATCGCTTTGCACGGAAGGTTTATCTCACTCTTAATTATGGTGCCGGCTTTTAGGAGGATGGGCAATAAGTTATGTTGATTTGCTCCTTGGTTCAGAATTTTCCTAAGTAGAACACAATTACCTAATGCAATCGCATGGTGTAATACGTTATTCCTGCATGCAGATATGATTGCAACGTCGGCTCCTAACTTTAAAAGTCCATATGCCGCCCGAGAATTGTTTGCTTTAGGGCTAGAAACAATAGAGATTGGCCATTGCAATCTTTTTCGTTGATCCGCAATCGGCTTTCGGCCGTGACATAGAAAAATGCTGTCGTTAAGTCGGGATTTCTGCCTTTTTTAATATAAAGAAGCAGGACTTGAAAAAATAGGTTGCTCATAGAAACTGGAGCTCCATGATCGTTGCGGGGGCCAATTGATAATAATTACTTAATATCATGTTCTCGATTCCTGGCTTTTCTTTCATACCCATTAGTTGGGTCTTGGCCGACGGAGTTTTCGTCTGGTGGTTGGTATCATTGTGGTAGTGTTAAAAGTCTGAAAATGTATAACATAAATTTTAAAAGATAAATGGTGAAAAAAGAAAATTTACTCTCGCGCTTAATTCGGGTTTACACCGCGATCATAATATTTTACTTTCCATATTGCATTTATCTGTTTCTCTCAGACTGTAATCTAAATATTATTAAGACGAGTAGTGGGGTCGACGATATATTCATCATGTGGGAAGTCGGTCCTTAGGATCATTTTAAATTGAGTGATTCGGAATCCTTTCGCAACCCTTTTCATCAGATTGATAAAAAAATCGGTTTCTTGATCTGTTAATATAGCCATGGGTGCGCCAAAAGTACAAATAAATCTTTTGATCAAGGTGTCAGCAACGGACGTGCGGTCGCGTCCTTTATTGTTATAACTAAGGAATACTTAGTAAGACAACATTGAATTGTCAGTATGTTATCGCGCCCGTTATAAGTCTTAGGAAAAGATCCAACTATATTCATAGAGATTTTCTCAAACGCGATTCCAGGTGTATCGATAATAACCATGGGATTTTTCGGTATTACTCTCACTATTTTTTTAATTGGCAAGGTAAGCATTTCCTGATGAACATTTGTACGTCTACTTTCAAATTTTCCGAATAATATATTTGCTTTATTCATTTATAGCTTTCCGTGACACCTTTATGTCTCCCTATAGTGGAACAATGAGCCTCTTGTATGATTTTAACGCATTCGTCTACTGAACGGTATATAATGGTATCGAAGCATATAATCATTTTAACATCAAATCCCCGAAAAATAACTATTAACTTCTCGATTGCATCGTCCCAGAGAATATTTTCTATATGACTATTGTTTGCTATGCTAATAGAACCCAAATTTTCTTGTATAATAAAACGTTTCAAACCCTTAGCCCCGCTTACTAGATAGTCCATGATAGTAATCAAACTTTCTCCCTACTCTCCCCGTCAAACGGTAATTAAATAAAATTTATTTCCATTAGGTATTACCTTTATTTCTTCAACTTCTAAATTAATTAATCGCGGAAGCTCTTTCCTATCAAATAATTGTTGTACTCATTTGTCACAGAGTACCCCGGCTGAAATAACAAAATAGAAATAATTATCCTTGCGGATGAACAGTTGTTCCTTACATTCGAAATAAATTTTCCCATGTGAGCGTTTCCGATTCAAGGTGTGAGTAATAATTGTATTATCTGTATTTTCTTTAAGGGTTGTCTCAAGGCTACTGATTAAAGAGGGTCCATCAAATGGGTCATCATAGGGGGTATCAGCGGATTCTGGGACCTGTAGGGATATATTAGGGAGAGTTATTCAGGGTTTTCTTTCTATCATTCCTATAATTTGGGCTTCATCTTCACGTGCGTCGACACCTAATAGCCCCTCGGCACGGATAGGCATACTTCCCACACGATCACCATCTTCTTCAGTGATTTCGGAGATAGGAGGTTGAATCACATCTTCGGGCTCTCGTTTCTGTTTTTCTTCGTGTGGTGATTGACTCATATGGGTCGTGTAGATCATTGACGAGGGTTTATTCACTAGATCGTGTGAATGGGCATCAGCATTGATATTGGTTTTACCAGTCTTGTAGATAATGTCATACTCTAATTCGCTTACTTTAATTAATGGCTTGTGATCTGTAACGACGTTAAATTTACGTACTAAGAGATAATGACGAAAATGCCGAACCGTATACACAATTTTGAGAGCTTCTTTTTGATAGATGTCGTACCGAGATTCTGCATCGTTAAGGACTCGGGATGTGTAGGCTATTGATCAATATTTTCATATTTCATCCTGGGATAAAATGTCTCCAATTGCAATGTCGCATCCGTGGTAACAACAAAAGATTTCGCCAAATCGGGGTAAATTAATATACGTTTTTCGCATAATTTATCCTTTAAAATTTCCAAATCATTTTCCGCTTCATTATCCAACTGGAAACAGACCGTCTTTTTTAGTAAATTGCTAAAGGGCTTTGCGATTTGGGAGAATCCATCAATAAAACGTCGATAATATTCAGCTAAAGCCAAGAACTGTCGGATATTGCGAGGGCGAGGAAATTTTCGAACAGCTTCCAATTTCTTATGGTCGGGCCTCACGTTATCCTCATGAATTACATGCCCCAGATAGATAACTTGACGTCGCAAAAAATCACATTTGTGGGGTTGCAATTTCATATTCACAGCCGTTAATCTTTCCATTAATTGTCTAAATTTCTCATTGTGTTCCTTTACGGTGTTAGCATATATAAATATATTATCAAAATAGGTAAAAATTTTAAGACGGCAGTAGGAATACCCATAGTGGTTAGGAGACGGAAATTGATGATGATCTAACTCGAGATAATTTCTATCATAATTTATTTTGGAGCTAGGTTACCAAAAGAAGTCGCTCCGTAATACTCCGTAAATATATAGTCTTCACCCTGCTGCTCGGCTACTTAACCCTGCAGCGATAACGAATGTGAACGACGAAAAAAGGTTCTGGGAAATATGAGAATAGAAATCTGATCTAGATTCTTAAGAGGTATAATATATTGTTTGAAACTAAGAAACGGCTAAGTATTGCATTCTATTAATTATTCTAAATTTATGTTCAATAAAACTCGTCAAGTAAGTTAGAAAAAAAATAAAAAATAAATGGAATGAATATAATTAGTCTTCGGATTATTCCAAAAATGAATTTCGTAGAAGTTAATTAGTATTAATAATTGACAAACAATTGGTTTGAAAAATGACAATTAGGTCAATCACAAAGTTAGAAACGCGATGTACAATATTTCAATATAAGAAAAGTTTTATCTTTTTTGTTTAAATATTTAAATTATTATTAATAATTTATAAGAAATATTGTTGAAAATGCGAAATAGGTCAATCGCAAATATGGAAACGCTATATACGATATTTCAAAATATGAAAAATTTTATTTTATTTATTTAAATATTCAAATTATTATTAACAATTTATAAGAAATATTGTTAAAAATGACAAATAATGGAGTTCATAAAAGAATATTTAAAATTCCATGCTGTGATTTCACAATGTTTTATATGTTTCGATATCAAGTTAATGGTTTCAAAATGGAAAAAAAACACAGAATGTATCTCTTGGAAAAAAAACTAGAATATATCTCTTTCTAGGAAAAATTATAAAAAGAAACGTTTAAAAATGCATTGCGACGATTTCTCAACGTTCTATGTGTTCAAAAATTAAACCTATAGACTTCAAATGTTTTGTAAAAGACAATAAATAACGAAGTGCGATTGTTTTAATAACTAGAATAGATCTTTTTCTTGTAGTCATATATAAAATCATTGGCAAATTTGCAAGCAATTAGTATCTCTCGTTAATTTATGTATATACTGCTTCAGCGCTCCTGCTTCTAGCATTCCACGTAAGCTATAGCAATAGACGGGTATTTCGTGAACGAGGTGTCTCCTACAGCTATTTTGATGATATTTCTATTAATGCTATATAATTACAATACGTTTTTTTATTTAAAATCTCTTTTGAGAAAGTGAATTCTGGAGAGAGCAAAATTAACTTCAAAATTCATCAGAGTTCCACTACGCATTTAAAACCTTTTGTTTTGTACTTTTCAAGTACTCTCCTATCGATTAATATAAGTTTCATATCTGTTCACTCGGAGCCCAAACTGGGCATAGCTCTTTGCGAAAATAACTATTCGGTAACAAGAGAAATACAAAAAACTGTGATCCTACCTTTGTTGAGCTAAAAGACTTTTGCAATTAGCTTTGCTGTGGTCCGCATTGGCTCGGGACCCCAAGTGTTGACAGATGGCCGACCGGTGTCGGAGTATTATACGGCTTCGGGATCGAGATCGAACGCTAAGTGGCGTATAGCTATCTGGATGGCGACGGTATTGAGAGCACCGTTTTCCCCAAAAACAGTGCTCGCCCCAAGGATTTGGGAATGGGATTGTAGCACAATAAATTGACACAACAAACTATTTATTTTCAACGGTGATTTTAATGACAAATAATAAATGTTTGTTACACTTTTAAAACAAATGTTTGTATTTGAGCGTGCTGATTGTCACTCTAAACTCTTAGTCTATACTTAGTCACCAAATAAGCTTTTAAGAAATTCCAAAAAAATTCCAAAATCAATTTTGCATTTAACTTTATGCCTTTACATTTAAAAATATCATTCTTAAAATGAAAAGTATAAAATTTGACTAACAGCAGGAAAGAGAGTACATTATCAGTTTATTTTTCTTAAGGTGAGCGAATAGATTACAATTAAGGCATCATAGGAGACATAAATATAAGTGCCTCGCACGACCCGACAGTTTCAGCCGGATGCATTATCCAAAACATTCTTTCTCTCTAACTCCGAATAAATAGAATGCCAACTCGAACATCTATACAAGTAGCCATATTTTAGAACTAAGTCAAATAGGGAAGAGACATGGTATAAAAATAACAGCTGATCCTTTATTCTACAATAAATAAATATGTATTGATTCATTAGACATCATTTTTTAATCGATTAGATGGCTCTTCAGATTGTAAATATTAATTAAAAGTTTATAAATTTTAAAAGTATTTGAATATCGAACTATTCTGCGATTGGCTAATAAGATTCAAGATGGCCGCGCACCATGGGTCAACATAACCAACAATATCGAAGCGGGTATATTTGATTTTGTGAGCTTATACACAAATATATTTTTGGTATTTAAATTGAAAAGTTAGGTTATGGGTAGCGTCGTATATACATTGTTTCCCATGGAGCGTGGCCATATTGGAATTCTAGTCACGCATTTTCTTTATGGCGTTTGAATTCTAATATAGAATTTTGATTTTTTTGAAAAATTCTTACGCAGTATATATAGACTTAAAAATTTTGATAATTATATTTATGTGCATTAATATTTACAATCTGAAGAGCCATCTAATCGATTAAAAAATGATGTCTAATGAATCAATACATATTTATTTATTGTAGAATAAAGGATCAGCTGTTATTTTTATACCATGTCTCTTCCCTATTTGACTTAGTTCTAAAATATGGCTACTTGTATAGATGTTCGAGTTGGCATTCTATTTATTCGGAGTTAGAGAGAAAGAATGTTTTGGATAATGCATCCGGCTGAAACTGTCGGGTCGTGCGAGGCACTTATATTTATGTCTCCTATGATGCCTTAATTGTAATCTATTCGCTCACCTTAAGAAAAATAAACTGATAATGTACTCTCTTTCCTGCTGTTAGTCAAATTTTATACTTTTCATTTTAAGAATGATATTTTTAAATGTAAAGGCATAAAGTTAAATGCAAAATTGATTTTGGAATTTTTTTGGAATTTCTTAAAAGCTTATTTGGTGACTAAGTATAGACTAAGAGTTTAGAGTGACAATCAGCACGCTCAAATACAAACATTTGTTTTAAAAGTGTAACAAACATTTATTATTTGTCATTAAAATCACCGTTGAAAATAAATAGTTTGTTGTGTCAATTTATTGTGCTACAATCCCATTCCCAAATCCTTGGGGCGAGCACTGTTTTTGGGGAAAACGGTGCTCTCAATACCGTCGCCATCCAGATAGCTATACGCCACTTAGCGTTCGATCTCGATCCCGAAGCCGTATAATACTCCGACACCGGTCGGCCATCTGTCAACACTTGGGGTCCCGAGCCAATGCGGACCACAGCAAAGCTAATTGCAAAAGTCTTTTAGCTCAACAAAGGTAGGATCACAGTTTTTTGTATTTCTCTTGTTACCGAATAGTTATTTTCGCAAAGAGCTATGCCCAGTTTGGGCTCCGAGTGAACAGATATGAAACTTATATTAATCGATAGGAGAGTACTTGAAAAGTACAAAACAAAAGGTTTTAAATGCGTAGTGGAACTCTGATGAATTTTGAAGTTAATTTTGCTCTCTCCAGAATTCACTTTCTCAAAAGAGATTTTAAATAAAAAAACGTATTGTAATTATATAGCATTAATAGAAATATCATCAAAATAGCTGTAGGAGACACCTCGTTCACGAAATACCCGTCTATTGCTATAGCTTACGTGGAATGCTAGAAGCAGGAGCGCTGAAGCAGTATATACATAAATTAACGAGAGATACTAATTGCTTGCAAATTTGCCAATGATTTTATATATGACTACAAGAAAAAGATCTATTCTAGTTATTAAAACAATCGCACTTCGTTATTTATTGTCTTTTACAAAACATTTGAAGTCTATAGGTTTAATTTTTGAACACATAGAACGTTGAGAAATCGTCGCAATGCATTTTTAAACGTTTCTTTTTATAATTTTTCCTAGAAAGAGATATATTCTAGTTTTTTTTCCAAGAGATACATTCTGTGTTTTTTTTCCATTTTGAAACCATTAACTTGATATCGAAACATATAAAACATTGTGAAATCACAGCATGGAATTTTAAATATTCTTTTATGAACTCCATTATTTGTCATTTTTAACAATATTTCTTATAAATTGTTAATAATAATTTGAATATTTAAATAAATAAAATAAAATTTTTCATATTTTGAAATATCGTATATAGCGTTTCCATATTTGCGATTGACCTATTTCGCATTTTCAACAATATTTCTTATAAATTATTAATAATAATTTAAATATTTAAACAAAAAAGATAAAACTTTTCTTATATTGAAATATTGTACATCGCGTTTCTAACTTTGTGATTGACCTAATTGTCATTTTTCAAACCAATTGTTTGTCAATTATTAATACTAATTAACTTCTACGAAATTCATTTTTGGAATAATCCGAAGACTAATTATATTCATTCCATTTATTTTTTATTTTTTTTCTAACTTACTTGACGAGTTTTATTGAACATAAATTTAGAATAATTAATAGAATGCAATACTTAGCCGTTTCTTAGTTTCAAACAATATATTATACCTCTTAAGAATCTAGATCAGATTTCTATTCTCATATTTCCCAGAACCTTTTTTCGTCGTTCACATTCGTTATCGCTGCAGGGTTAAGTAGCCGAGCAGCAGGGTGAAGACTATATATTTACGGAGTATTACGGAGCGACTTCTTTTGGTAACCTAGCTCCAAAATAAATTATGATAGAAATTATCTCGAGTTAGATCATCATCAATTTCCGTCTCCTAACCACTATGGGTATTCCTACTGCCGTCTTAAAATTTTTACCTATTTTGATAATATATTTATATATGCTAACACCGTAAAGGAACACAATGAGAAATTTAGACAATTAATGGAAAGATTAACGGCTGTGAATATGAAATTGCAACCCCACAAATGTGATTTTTTGCGACGTCAAGTTATCTATCTGGGGCATGTAATTCATGAGGATAACGTGAGGCCCGACCATAAGAAATTGGAAGCTGTTCGAAAATTTCCTCGCCCTCGCAATATCCGACAGTTCTTGGCTTTAGCTGAATATTATCGACGTTTTATTGATGGATTCTCCCAAATCGCAAAGCCCTTTAGCAATTTACTAAAAAAGACGGTCTGTTTCCAGTTGGATAATGAAGCGGAAAATGATTTGGAAATTTTAAAGGATAAATTATGCGAAAAACGTATATTAATTTACCCCGATTTGGCGAAATCTTTTGTTGTTACCACGGATGCGACATTGCAATTGGAGACATTTTATCCCAGGATGAAATATGAAAATATTGATCAATAGCCTACACATCCCGAGTCCTTAACGATGCAGAATCTCGGTACGACATCTATCAAAAAGAAGCTCTCGAAATTGTGTATACGGTTCGGCATTTTCGTCATTATCTCTTAGTACGTAAATTTAACGTCGTTACAGATCACAAGCCATTAATTAAAGTAAGCGAATTAGAGTATGACATTATCTACAAGACTGGTAAAACCAATATCAATGCTGATGCCCATTCACACGATCTAGTGAATAAACCCTCGTCAATGATCTACACGACCCATATGAGTCAATCACCACACGAAGAAAAACAGAAACGAGAGCCCGAAGATGTGATTCAACCTCCTATCTCCGAAATCACTGAAGAAGATGGTGATCGTGTGGGAAGTATGCCTATCCGTGCCGAGGGGCTATTAGGTGTCGACGCACGTGAAGATGAAGCCCAAATTATAGGAATGATAGAAAGAAAACCCTGAATAACTCTCCCTAATATATCCCTACAGGTCCCAGAATCCGCTGATACCCCCTATGATGACCCATTTGATGGACCCTCTTTAATCAGTAGCCTTGAGACAACCCTTAAAGAAAATACAGATAATACAATTATTACTCACACCTTGAATCGGAAACGCTCACATGGGAAAATTTATTTCGAATGTAAGGAACAACTGTTCATCCGCAAGGATAATTATTTCTATTTTGTTATTTCAGCCGGGGTACTCTGTGACAAATGAGTACAACAATTATTTGATAGGAAAGAGCTTCCGCGATTAATTAATTTAGAAGTTGAAGAAATAAAGGTAATACCTAATGGAAATAAATTTTATTTAATTACCGTTTCACGGGGAGAGTAGGGAGAAAATTTGATCACTATCATGGACTATCTAGTAAGCGGGGCTATTCGCTCACCTTAAGAAAAATAAACTGATAATGTACTCTCTTTCCTGCTGTTAGTCAAATTTTATACTTTTCATTTTAAGAATGATATTTTTAAATGTAAAGGCATAAAGTTAAATCCAAATTTATTTACATTTAACAATATTGTCATATATATATATATATATATATATATATATATATATATATATAATCTCTGGAAAATCGATAAAAAAATTTATTTTGGTAAATACGTTTCGTGTGGTATGTAAAATACGTGTAAATCTTCGTCTACTACTGAAGAATTATCCTAATCCTTAATCCTTATTAATTAATTCTTAATCTTTATATCTAGCATCTAATGTATCTTACTACTAATGCGGTTGTATTCATACTATCTATTAAAATATTAGCATAGTAAACATAAGACGGCCATAAGGGAAGAAGGTACAGAAAAAAAAAGCAAAATCTGTTAAGCATTGAGAAATACATTTTTTATTTCTTTGTATATACTAATACGTGAAAAGAAAAGATTTTCACTGGTTAAAACTCCCCTAAACCATCTTTAAAATCTCAAAACAGCCACAAAACATTCAAAAAGGACATTATTTTTAATATCGTTTGCGTACCAGACGTCGGTGAATTTTGATCAGCTTGAATGTATGTATTCTTTTAAGTAAAACTTAGAAATTTATGTTGCAATGTTTAATTTTTTTGTTTCTACAAAAATCATATATTTTATTGTAATTATTGCCCAGTCAAAATTTGTATTTAAACTTTTATCAATAGGTCTCCGCATAGATTTATAAAAAATGTATTTAAAAAGCAATATTTAAAATCTTTAAATTAAAAATAACACATTAAACGTATAAAATATAGCTTTTATCTATATTTTTTTATATACCGTTTACATTTGAGAATATATTCAATATATTGGTATAAATTATATTATTTCTATCAATTTCAAGTAAATCTACTTGAAAATAATGTATATCATTTGAAAGTAAGGTAGAGAAATGATATATTCAAAATTCTATCCACTTCTTCAATAAGGCAATTTTCTTATCAGTAAACTAAAAATATATAAAAGGTGCTTAAGCTCGGCCAATAATAAATCTTCATCTTACAAGTTCTAAACTTCATAAGTAAGAAAAAAAATGAATTCCTGAAGTTTAATAAAAAAAAGAATATTTTTAGGAGGCCTCAATATGCCGGAAATGTAGGAGCGTATGTAGTTGGCAACTTACTTCTTCCCATTTTTCCACCTAAATTTTTTCACAATATTGAATCTATCGTAACTTTTCATCCAAATATCATCAATGATGCTCCGACTACTCAAATTAAAGATTTTAATGTCAGCTTTATTTTTACTCTGTGTAAAATTATCTCACCTAATATAAATTACGTCAGACTTTAATAGTATGTCGTTTACTTTAGGTGGAAAAAGCAAGTTGGAGAAAATTCACAGTTATGCTATATGTTCAAAAGACAAAACCAAACTAGCGCATTATTTTCTAGGATGTTGCAAATATGTTTGAGTACTCTACTGGGTCACGCAGTGGACCTTAGAGGCTGAGATTTTTTTTGAGATCTTCTTTTTATAGGTACTGCTATATAAAAATTGGCAGCATGTAACGAAGACTCGACTGCGCACGGATTTATAAAATTCGTTTGTTCTCTTTCACTGTCACTCTGCACTCCGGTAATTGCTTGCATGTGTCGTTCGCACGCTCACGGCCATCAATTAGCCCGACCACGAGGTGCGTGATAGCAACGCCAGAAATAGTCTGGTGCGTTGCGCGTCTTTCCTGGTTTCGTCAAGCGCGCGGTCTTTCCCGCCCCTACTTCAGCCATGTCGCATCGTCTACGCGACATTTCTCACGTTTCCATAATTACAAGCATCACCCGCACCGGTATGCTCGTTACAATACATATATATGTATATATTATTTTTCTTACTTCGACCATAATGTTTCTTTCAATATGTAGAATGTTTGTGAATATTTTTGATTTTTATAATAAATAGGTTATTAATAAACAATATAAGTTCACATTAATATATTCTTATTAATTAGTAATAACTAATTATATTTAAAGAAGCTAAGTGCCAATGAATCGACAGCGTTTTTCTAAATGTTTTGTTCTATTGAATTAACAGGTTGAATATGTTATCGAGTTTGAACCTGGTTTAAGTAATTTTAAAAGTCAATTGCAAGAGCTAAGAAGTGCCCAGTCACGAGTTTATCTGATGTATGCGTCGTAAGTATAAACCTTATATTTCTAAATAAGTGATAAGGGGCCATTTTTTTACCCCCTCCCCCAAGTAACGCATTTTCATTGATTTTTGTACGTCTAGTACACACCGTCACACTCACAAGGACCCCCTCCCCTCAAAACGTGATATAATTTATGAATGACCCCTAAAAAGAATCAAGGAATCATCTGAAGACTGAATATGATTGCCCTTTCGCTATTTAAGTTATGACTATGGTGAAAATACAAAGTTTTTATATTGCTCAGTCATATGAGCTAAAATTCTAAAGGCTTGGGATGATATTAATTGGTTCTATATCAATTTCTAACTCACGATATAAATTATTTTCAGAGTTATTGTTAAAAACTGATTTTTTAAACGTAATTTTTTTAACGTTGCGCATAGCATTTTAAGAGAAAGCTCTGAAAAAAATTAAGTCACTTCCTTGTTTGACTAACAAAAGAAACTATTTACAGAATTTCGAAAATTGTCTTTTAATTCCTTCAAACAATGTAGCTTTCATGTGACTTATGAAAATACTTCAACAATTACGTTTTTAATAATAACGAATGGATTATATGAGATAAAAAGAAAAAAAATTGAATGCAATTAACAATTTATGTTTTATATTTACTAAGGTATATTTTATAAATGTTTTAAAAAGATTTATTAAAATCTCATGCGTTAGTCACTTTTTAAAGTTAGAAAAATTAATTTCGAGAAAAACACGTTTAAAGTTTCAATTTTTTGTTATCGGGTGTAAATTGTTTAAATTCAATGCGTAAAACTTTGTTAAAACATCGAGTCTTGACCACCAATAGGTTTCAAAATATTGTTACAATTACAAAGATTAATAAAATGCAATAAAAAATGTTTTGATTTGTCAGCCAGAAACTAAATTTCTACCTTAAAGCGCTAAAATTTGAATGAATACGTTTGGAGTGTAAATTAGAAAAATACGAAGTTAAATGCTGTTTAAATATATAGTTCTATATACATTTAACAGCCTTAATTATCGTTATAGAAATTGATTTTGCAAAAGATTTTTTTGTGTTTAAAGTGTTTTAATATATGTAATTATATAATAGGAAATGAGAAGCACTAGAGTATTGTAGTGATTTCATCAGCAGCGATTTGACCCATGATTTAGTCCCAAGCTTGCGACACTCAATAGACAAATGAGGCGACTTAAGAAAATTAATTGACTGTTTGGTAAAAACTTGAGAGAAATATACATTTCAAGTTTTTAAAATGGTTTACAAGTTATTATAGTAGTTTATAGTTTATAATTTAAGAATTTATTTGAGCTAGAAGTCAAAATGTATATTGTCATTCAGTTAATATCATAGGTCAGATTACGTAATTACATTTCATATTGCACATTTTCATATCGATTACATCTTAAACAGTCAAAAATGTTCATCTTAGATGCACGCTAAAATACATTATATTTACATTATATGAGATTTCATATTGCACATTTTTATCTCGATTACATCTTAAACCGTCAAAATTTTTCAACTTAGATGAACGCTGAAATATATTGTACGAGTATTTACAAGAAAAAAATATACACTAGTAATATCATATTGTTATCGCAAGACACACCGTCAAATTGCTGATGACTGTGCCGACGGGCTGCAGCTTTGAACGCATTCAGCGATGACAGATTTCTGATGGTACACGGCAGAGAAGGCCAAAGGCGGACACCTTGGGCACAGAACGACTTCAGGCCAGTTTCAGTGCGCGACTCGACAATCTTAATTTCTCTTGGATCTCTACGTAAGGTCGTGGACTTGTTCTTTCTAAAGAGGACCGCAAGGTACGGAGGCTGGCCCATAACTACTGCTTTGTAAAGCTGTACCGCCGCAAAATACGTCCTTCTTGCCTTGACGGACAACCAGCCCCCCCCCCCCCCCAGCCAATCAACTTCCACACAAGAATTACTAACCACTCGTTGGTTGCGACCCGAAATATACGACACGACCAACCGGACCACGGACCAAGAGAAATCAAATCTAATGATCTTACGCAGTAATTTTGAGGGCGAAATGGTGTCGAACGCCTGGCTAAAATCGAACATTAAGAGAATAGTAACTAACTTTTTGTTGCTGTTAATACTAGCTCGAATGTCCTCTGATAGACTCAGTAGTGCTGCTCGCGTGCTGTGATGTTGCCAAAAACCAGTTTGTCGGGAATCAAGGACTTTTCTGGATTCGGGGTATTCTGAAATCTGCTCATGGATAATCTTTTCAAGAACCTTGGAGAGAAAGCTCAAAAGGGCTATGGGAAGAAAGTCTGAGAAGCAGATGGTATTGCTGTTTCTTTAAGTGGCACCAGATGATCCTTCTTCCAGGCCCCGGGAAATACACCACTTGATAGAGAGGTATTAAAGATGCTAGCAAGGTGTTGGCCTTTGACCGGAAGGGAATATGCGATTACGTTTGAAGATATACCGTCCTCTCGCTTGCGTCGAGAAATGAGCAACGACCAGAACCACGTCCGAGAAAGTGACTTCACGAAACGTGAAACCATCATCGTTGGTCGCCGCTAGGATGTTATCTAAATCCGCGTCGCGCTCCGTTTGAGAGACAAAAACCCCTACAAAGTGGATGTTTAACTCATCCGGAGAACAGCCATACAACTCCTATCTTGCTTTTGACAGTAGCTCGAGATTCCGCAGTTCCTTCCAGATGTTCTTGTTATTTACCAGAACGTCAAAGATTCTATTCTGGATCAAGACCTCTCGCGACTCAGTCGTACGTTATTCTGCATGAACCACAAGAGACTGAAACTGCTGTCATAATCCACTTTCACGAATGTGCTTGCACCAATTCCGAACTGTGTCGCGCTATCTACATAGTTGTTCAAGCTTAGCGTCAACCCACGTCGGAAGGCTTTTTTTCTTGGGCCTGTTTCAAAGGGACAAGATCGTCGATAGCTGCCATGATGTTCTGGCTAAGGTGTTCTAGTTTACTATCAACGTCCATACCCTGGCAACTGATTGACGACCAGTCACAAGCATCAAGGACATGTAAAAGCTCCTCCTGTCTAATTGATTTGAGATCGCTATAACAGAAATCGGTAAGTATAGAGACAGACCTTGATGTTTGTATATGCCTTGTATATGCCTTACAGAGAAGCACGAACGCAAAATATTCCCTTCTCTCGTTAACGCTCAACCAGTTTCTATCGCTTTCTATAAGAAGTAATATGTTCATCCTTTCCAACCCCGAAAATGTACCATACGCAGAAGTTTTGCAATCTCTGCAGCTTAGTTTGGAGTTCATTTGATAGATCTAGGTACACCAGGGAGCAATAATCCAGGTGACAGACTGCGAGAGCACTTGCAAGCTGCTTGCTTAACACATCGGTGGTATTGGATCTAAAGGATCTTAGTCCATATAGGACTCTATTAACCTTGCCGCTAATTGCATTCACCTGCGGTTTCCATGTATGCTTTGAATCCATAACAACAAGATTAGTCACGGGATCTATAAAGAGAACGTAATCGTTATGCTGCATCTTATTGCCAGGCAATTGAACACCCCGTAATTTATTAATGTCATAATCGGAACCGAATAATATACCTATTATCTATGCCCCTCACGAAGATTGCTCCTAGTGACCTGAGTATACGTTTGTAAGTCATCAGCATATAGTAAGTGTTCACTACCGTCTGTTGCTGGAACAGGATTTGATACTTTACTAATGCAAGCATATAAAAATCGTGTGCTAAACAGTTCAAGCACAGATGAAGGTAGTGTACAATAAAGAATAGCACTTTGGTCTATGGACGAGTCATTCACAATATGTTTCCTATTTGTGATGGTCTTAACAGATGAGAGGATGGAGGTGATGCGGTAAGCTTTTTTATCTTTTGATACGTTATTTTCCTTAAGGGACTTCTCAGTATTGATGTTATTTAAGGTTGCATTCTTATCAATTTATTCAGTCTTGTCTTTCTCTTTGCTCTCAGTATATTAGATATAGATTGATAATTTTGAAAGATATATTTATTTTCTCCTACTAATGTCCAGTCATGACTCATTATGATATGGTTTAAGGCACTCATATTTAGGCAAGTCTGTAGTAAAGTTTAAAAGATAAACAAAAAAATATATAAATAAAAAAATATAAAAAACAAAAATATAAATAAAAAAATATAAAAAACATAAAAATATAAATAAAAAAATATAAAAAACATAAAAATATAAATAAAAAATATAAAAAACAAAAATATAAATAAAAAAATATAAAAAACATAAAAATATAAATAAAAAATATAAAAAACAAAAATATAAATAAAAAAATATAAAAAACATAAAAATATAAATAAAAAAATATAAAAAACATAAAAATATAAATAAAAAAATATAAAAAACATAAAAATATAAATAAAAAAATATAAAAAACATAAAAATATAAATAAAAAAATATAAAAAACATAAAAATATAAATAAAAAATAAAAATATAAATAAAAAATAATAATATAACTAAAAAATAAAAATATAAATAAAAAATAAAAATATAAGTAAAAAATAAAACTATAAATAAAAATAAAAATATAAGTAAAAAATACAAATATAACTAAAAAATAAAACTATAAATAAAGAATAAAAATATAGGTAGAAAATAAAAATATAAATAAAAAATAAAAATATAAGTAAAATATAAAAATATAAATAAAAAAAAAAGTATAACTTAAAAATATAAATATAAATAAGAAATAAAAATATAAATATAAAATAAAAATATAACTAAAAAAATAAAAATATAAATAAAAAATAAAAATATAAATAAAAAATAAAACTATAAATATAAAAATATAATAAAATATATACAGATATACAGATATAAATATAAATATATTAAATGGCACTTTTGACAACGCTCAAAGAGATAACAATTTTACATTCACATAATTGGTAGAATTGCCAACTTTCAGGCGTCGTCATCTTGTAGTGACATCGGCAGCATGGGGTCTGGACGAAATACGTACAATTGGCTATCCACTACAGTATATAGTAGACTACTGCTGTGTTTGTTGAGTACTTTCTCCACACAACTCGTGTACAAATCATCATTGGTCACATTGGCCCATGTTATAACCAGGATTCCAGACTCATCGTCTTCAAACATGCGCGAGAGTGCATCAGGCACATAGTTTAGCGCTCCATTCCTGTACTCTATGGTGAAGCGGTGCTCTTACAACTCCAGCGCCCATGGAGCTGGTTGACAAGTCGGGTTGTGTAGGTTGCTCAACCAGCATAGACTGTCGTTATCCGTGATCACTCTGAAAGCATAGCCTTTCACATATCACCTGAACTTCCTAATTGCCCAGATTACCGCGAGGCATTCTCTCTCGGAGCGCTGTACTTGCGCTCTGCTTCCGTTATAGTTTGACTCGCGAACTCCAGTACGTGCCCTACTCCGTCGATTTTCTGAACCAACACAGCGCCCAAGCCCGTGATCGACGTGTCAGTTTGAATTACGAATTCTGCGCGTCGATGTCAAGTAGTTATAAGAATAATAATAGTAATATGGTTAAGTCTGTACGTAGTTGAGTTAGTAATATCGATAGTAATAATAATAACATTAATAATAAAGCAGACTTTGATAGTGAGCACTTTACTTCATCAGATAGCGTTCCGCCGGCGGACTCTCACGGGTTTCGCACACCGAGTCGTCGGCGTCGAACTCAGTGCCAAAGCTCTAAAAACGTAAATCTTATTGACCGGAATGGGTATTGTTCTACGTTGAACGGAATGATCAGTGGTGAAGGATTGGCGGAAATAATTATTGCTAATATTTTCGAAGGTTCCGATTCGCAGCGTGAGGATGTAGACAGACCGTTGCGAACCAACCCATGAAGAATTACCAGCGTCGTCGATCCCCGTAGGTTGTCTGCCTTTCTCTTTGCAGTTTGGACGCCGAGATTATGAGAGCAAAAAATAGGTTCACTGCATTTAGCACTAAAGACGTTAATATAACGCTTTTCAATCAGAACACGAGTAATAGACTTATTAGAAGTAAAATTTTTATTAATGAACGTGTAAGTAAATAATCTTTTAATCATTTCAATCAGAACACGAGTAATAGCCTTATTAGAAGTAAAATTTTTATTAATGAACGTATAAGTAAATAATCTTTTAATCATTTCAACACCGTAAAATCTATTGCTCGAGGTTTAGACTTCAAATATATTTGACATACGAACGGTCGTTTTCTGGTTAAGAAGTAAGACGGTGAATCGGCGCAAGAGATCACATCAACTGCAGATGTTCACCCATAGTTTGCATCTTCTTTTAATAAGGATAGCTAGAGAACTAACGCACCGGTAACACAACAGAAATGTAACCTAGTTACAGTCACACCAACAACATCAAAGACTTCGGTTTTCAATGCTGCATATTGAATCTGACTATGCGGGGATTTAGCGAGAGAGGTGGAAGGTGAGGAACTAAGGGCGGGCTTTCTCAATGCAACATCGTTTAGTAGGCATCTAAGAATGTTGTTCTGTCAGTTCCTTGTGACTGTTCGTCCTTTCCGTCATCTATTCGGTGTGGCTGATACACGTTTTGGGGATGACGACGATGTTGGCATTGATATCGACGGGTACTCGGCAATTAGACAGCACAGGAATAATCAAGGGGGCGGTGTGGTACTTTATGTACGTAATTCATATAAAGCAACGATGATATGATTCTCAAAAAGTACAATGGACAAAGGCAAACCGGGTATCTATGAATATTTGATGTATTAAATTCAGCAAAGCAACCATCCGCCAATTTTCGTGGCCGTCATATACCGACCTTCAGAGATTTTCTTCACTGCTCATTCAAAAGTAGTAGAGAACCTAACGACGTATTCGACATAGTACGATCACCAGATTGTAATGGGAGATCTGAAAGCGAATATGTTGTCGAAATCTCAGAAAGTGGCCTTTGTTAAAGAGTTATGATGATATTATAGTTATGAGAATATCACACTTGGATTGATATAATCTTTACTGATGACATTGATGTAGTGCTGGATGCGAACAACATAATGGCGACTTTTTCGAGTAAACATAACATTATTTATGTCACAATTGACATCTAAATTTCAAAGCCCCCTGATCTGAGAAACTTTTCGTATAGGGATTTCAAATATATTAGATCAGAGGAACTTTTATCCCTCCTTACTGCTTGGTCGCCCATCAATTGCTCATACAAGGACGTCGATAGTAAGTAAGAATATCTTATCCACAACCTCTTGGCAATCATCGACGAACTGCCTCTCCTAAATAGTTTACACTGAAGAAGAAAGGTCTCCCTCTTTGGGTGGATGCCGAGATAAAAGAACTGTATAATAGATCAGGACAGGAGTTTCAGTCTCTCGCTGCTCAAGCAGCACAGCGCACAGTAGAAATACGTAGAGTAGAATTTTTGATGCTCTGAATAATAATAAAAATATTTGGAATGAACTTCGGCACCTTGGACTGTTACCAAAAGCTAAAGAGGAGCTTCATAGTTTCACTCCGAATGAGTTAAACATCCACATTTCAGGGGTCTTTGTCTATCAGACGAAGCGCGATGAAGATATAAATAACATCATATCGACGGCCAGCAATGACGGATACACTTTTCGTGAAGTTATCTTCTCGGATGTTGCTCTGGCCGTAGGTCATTTCGCATCGCAGGTAAAGGACAGAGACAGAATACCCCAAACTGTTATCCCAAAGTCTCTTGCAGTTTTGGGTCAACATTTGGCTAAGATTTTCAATTTTCAGCTCTCCAAAGCCCCCAGGGCTAATTATCGAGTGGTGTCGAGCATTTGCTTTATGCTGATGACTCACAAACTTATACGCAGGTTGTGAGAGACGATCTTCATCAGGGTATAGATCGCCTGTCAGCTGTGGCGCGAGCAGTGTCGGCATAGGTTTCTGAGAATGTACTTCGCCTCAATGTCGGGAAGAGTAAAGCTATAATTTTTGGGTCGGATTACAATATTAATAGATTGCAAGAATTACACCTTCCAGGCATTGAGGTGCATGATAACGTTTTCATTCCCCTTGATACTGTAACTAACCTCGGATTGTTATGGATTCTAAATTAACGTGGAACCTGCAGGTAGATGCAGTTAGCTGAAAGATTAACAGAACCTTATACGGGGACTCAGATCTTTTAGATTCCGCAAACAGCTCGCAGGTGCTCCTGTTGTCTTTCAGTTAGATTACTGCTCTCCTGTACACCTCGACGTATCAGGCGAGCTAAAGACCAGGCTTCAAAGGTAACAAAACTTCTGTGTGAAATATATACGTGGTGTTAGAAAGGATGAGCATGTCTCTCCCAACAGGAGGAAACTGAGCTGGTTGACTGTGGAGGTAAGAAGGGAGTATTTTGCTGCGGTAAGGCTTTATAGAGCAATTGTCATGGGACAGTCTCCGTACCTTGCGGCCCTTTTTCAGCAAAATCAGTTTAGAACATCAGGTAGAAACCCCAAGAAAATCAAAATTCCAGGGTGCGTACTGATGTTGGTCTGAACTTTTTCAGAGCCCAGGGTACTCGCCTCTGGAATTCGCTCCCCGCGCTATAAGGCATGTTCCGCCTGTAAGCAAATTTAAAACGGCAATACATAGGCACATCTTTCAAACCTGCGTCGAACAAAATGTGTTCTGTGATAAAAATTAACTGTGTTATACTGCTAAGTAATTTTATTTAATTTTAAGTTTTACATTGCGACATGATAGTTAAGACTACTGACATAAACTGTGCAATTATACTAAACGTATGTGATAAAATCTCACAATGAATCTGTGATATGGATACCAAGTTAATATATTGAAATTATTTATATATTGATGTATATTTTTGATATACAATTCAAACGCGTCTCAACTGCTTCAGATTTTCAGACGACGGATATTCCAATATAGGCGCGACCTTCGCAGGGTCGGGCTTAAACCCATCGTGATAAACTAGGACACCTAGGTATTTCACTTCCCCTCCGCAGAAGACACTCTTCACCTAGTTGTCCATCCAATAAAAAAACAAGAGAAAGATTTTTTAAGTCCAAAAAATAATTTTCAAACCACACCACATTAAAAAAAATTTCAAAATTTCAAAAAACAATTCCAAAATAAAAAAATAAATTTAAAATCAAAAATCAACTTTCTAAAATTCAAAAAAAAATTTCAAAATTCGAAAAAAATTTCTAATAATTTTCCAATATTTAAAAAATGATTTTTTGAAATTCCAAAATACAAAATTTCGAACACCAAAGTTGGCCGTCGATATTGAGCCAATTGCTCTATTTTCTATTCCTTGCACTATGCGGCAGTTCAGCTGAGCTTTTGCTGCTAGGCTTGGCGTAGGCTTCGCTGTTCACGTTCTCGCTCACGCGTACTCTCTCTTTCCTCTGCTCGAAATGTTCACGTTGAATATTGCGAGTTTGACTACGACGAGTGATTTTATTTCGTGCGATCTTATTCTCCGCGAATATTTAATCGCGCGCAATGTTGCTCGCGAATCTTGCCTAGGACACACGTTAATTAAGGGCGCCATACAACAGAATAGTTATTTAAGCAAGGGCGAATATAAATCAGTAATATTTGCCCGAGTCTAGTGTGTATGTATGCATTACTGGCGGTTTCCCGCACTACCTGTTAACTGCAGGTGCTTACCGGCTTTGATCAGCGCTATACTCCCGCGCTGGTTACGTGTGCTAGGTTCAACTCAACCCCTTAGGTTCCTACGCAACTAAGGAGTAAGAGGGAATTAGGGATCGCGGGATTCAGAAGCATGCAAAAATAATAGTGCAACATTAAGAGAAGGCACGTATATTATAAAAAATCAATTGAACCAACATAGCGGGCGCTCGGCCCTAAAATCACGCACGAGAGAACGGTTTAATCGAAGGATGTCGCCACACCCTTTGCGTGCGCATACAATAATCAGTACCGCTGTGGTAATATTCAGATAATCGCACGTACTTTAATAGACGCTGTAGCGCGGAGCGGGGTGTGATATAACACGCTTCTCTTCCTCTCTCTCTCTCTCTCTCTCGCTACCTCTCTCTCTCTTTCTCTCTCTCTCTCTCTTTCTCTCCCTGTCTCTATATCTCTCTCTCTCGCTCTCTATTCGGTGTGGCCGAAACGTGGTTGGAGGATAAGAAAGTAGACAACGATCCCATTCATATCGAGGGATACTCACTTATGCGACAGGATAGACATGTAAATGGACGGGGGGTTAAACTTTGTATTCGTGACAAATTCAGGGTTAACGTATTAGCTGAATCGAAAACTAATGGACCGGGCAAGCCCAAAAAGCCCGAGTACGTTATGTGTGAGCTACACCATGTAACACAGGAGCCTGTATTTGTCGCGGTTGTTTATAGATCTCCCGGCATTACCTTTCTTCAGTATTCAGATCTTGTCGACAAGCTAAGGGAATTTTGCGATTTATATAGTCACAAAATTATAATGGGCGATTTGAATGCGAATTTGTAGATAGTGATGAAGCGAAGTTTGTTCGTAAGCTTGCAGCTGAACTATCACTTCATATCGACCAACATGGAGCGACCCATCACAATGACACCTCACCTACATGGATTGGTACCATACTAGTGAGCAGTAACGGCACTGTAACGAATCACGACAACTTTGAACCGACATGGACTAGCAAACATAACATTCTTCATGTGGTCATCAATGTACATGCGCCCTCCTTATCTAATGATCTATTCACGTATAAAAAATAATTATTTTTGTAGAAAATCTGCAAATTATTATAAAATTTAATCACTTGAAAAATTTAATAAAGTTGTAGATTAATGAAATCTAATATTGAATAACTCACCTGGAAATTTGGTGTATGCACTCGCAAGATTTTTGCTTACAGCTATAGGTACATGCAGCTTTAGAATCTGAAAATTATTAAAAACATAAAGTTAAACAGTTAAAAAACAATTAATAAATACAGTCTACTGAATGAGTGAAAACAAAGCATTAAGGGATCAAGCCTAAGTAAAATTCTGTAAAAAATCATAGTCCATTTTATAGACAGCAAAAATATTTTGACACAATATAATTTGATGCAAGTTTTTATATAAATATGTATACTATATGAAAAAACCCCTCTAAGTGTTCTTTATAGTCCCTTGGAAGTTCATCAATCTACATCATTGAATTTAAGCCTTTTTAACCACTTACCATGTGTTTTTAAATCAGGTGGTGCATATTTCATGGTCACCAAGGCTTTGAAGCATTCTTCAGAAGTGCTCTCATAGTCTTAAGGAGCTACTTTTTTTAAAAAAGATTATTTTCAATTGTTAGACACACATGTATCAATAATAGTAGTATGTTTATAGTATATTCATAGTACTATTATTGATATGTGTGTCTCCAACAATTGGAGATAATCTTTTTTTAAAATGTAACTCCTTAAGTCTGTGAGTACACTTCTGAAGATTACTTTAAAGCCTCGGTGACCATGAAAAATACACCGCCTGATTCAAAAACAATAAAGTCTACTTAGAGGGATCTAGTTCATGGCAAAATCACATATAATATACAA